>JAYGXS010000004.1:4067719-4102741 GCA_036362985.1 Ligula intestinalis | reverse complement strand
CTTTTGGTACGGTTGCAATCATGTCTTATCAGGTCGGCCTTGATGATATCACCTACTATGCAAGCGAACATGCAAATCCCGGAAGTAGTTGAGAAGAAGACGACTCGATCGTTGGGACATGACTATAGGTGTTAAGGCTAAGACGGTTAACCCTAACACCTACAATCTACGAGGCCCGGTTTCTTAGGATATTGGAGAAGTCTTGGGAAGGCCAGAGTAGAAGGGGGAGTTTATTGTGTACGGAGAATAGGATGGAAATAGTGTTGACTCGCGGAGGACCGCAGTCCGGCTGCTAGGGCGTCAATGCCGGAGTGTGTTGAGAACATCGAGCGTCGCCGGCGCATGCTTTGTTCCGGCGGCCAATAAGGCGGGTGATGTCTAGCCTCGCGGGGACGCGCGACCTTGAGATGGACTGCGATTGGCTAGCGTGTACGCGCGGTCACGCTGTGGCGTACGTGCGCGTCGGCCAAGGGCAGTTAGCGCTTAGCCCCAGGAGACGGTTGGCACACAGGCAGGCTAGGTGAGTCATGCATCAGTGGCTGGTCTTGGGTTCCAAGTGGCTGCAAAGAGGCCACTATAAGACTTTTATTCGCTTGACGTTTCGAGATTCGTCATCAGAGATATATTCAGATAGCAGTAGCAGATATGGGTAGCGTATGCACAGGATGTTGTATGTTTGCAGTACTGACTGTATACTACAAATACTGCAAACTCCTATGCATAGGCTAGCCATACCTGCTACTGCTATCTGACTATGTCTCTGATGACGAATCCGCGACGGATTTCGAAACGTCAGGCGAATAAAAGTATTGTTCCAGCAATCGAGTCATCTTATTCTCTATCACCAACTATACCTCTCCACATGTGACAGCAGACCTACAGTTCACCTCATCCTTTTCTGTCTTGACGAGTAGCTCACTGAACCGGGTTGGTATTCATACTGAGAACACACTTACTTGAGTTCCAAATTCATTAAATTTCACCGAAATGCAAGCGTTATCATGGATGTGATCACGAGAGACAGTGTTTATTGAAGTTTTGTGAGTAGGTTACTTCCAGCTTTTGCGTTTTTCAGTCTTACCATTTTACTTTTTACGCCGCTTACTGAAAAAACATCACGCTTTTTTGCTCAACAGACAGTGTCTCACGTGACCTGATCTTCTGCATAGCTCGGGGAAGGAGTCAATGTTGCTAGAAGACCGGCTTAAGATCTTCGATGGCCGAATTCGCCCGTTTACCACATATGTGTTAACTCTTCCCTGAGCAAGCACATTCAACACTCGTATTTGCATATATGTGTGAAACTTGTGGGCTTCTGCGCCGCAATTGTTCGAGTTATCCAACTGTTGTGTATGGGGACTCCAAGCGGTCTGTGTGGGTTCGAGGTACAATGCATCACTCGCTGTCTGATAAGTCCGAATCTGTTCACCGAACTCTAAGTATTTTTATAGCAGCTTGTCTCTCGCCGTCATAGGGCGCTCACAAGAGTAACCATTGATTTCGGCGCTGCCACATGCCTAAAAGCGATTGCACTGCTAGTTTACGGTACCCCTCTTCTAAGGCGCGTTTCCGTGTCCCGTGCTCTTAATAGATTAAACTCATGTACTATATGCCTAGTCAGCACTAATTATGACCTTTTTTATTTAGGCAGAGGAGTCCCACAGCTCTTCCGTGGACGCTGATGGCTGCAGTGTCCAGAAGAATCTCATTTCCGTGAACTTTTCCAAATGGCGTTTCAAGTCTTCCAGGAGCTCCCTCTAAATGGCCGTCTTGCATTGTTGCATTTATTGATCAGATGTTTTATCTTTGGCTATTTTTACTAACCTTCCAACCTGTTTAACACATTTATTGTATTAAATTTTACCTGCAGACTAGTTTTTTTACCAGGTGCACCAAGACCCTTCCCCTGCTGCTGGCCTGAGACTAAGCCCTCTGCAACACAACTGACGTCTTTCGTCTCGTTTTGGCACCTCAACCCCATCTCTCAGGTTCGGAAGGGCTGATGAAGGCAGTGTCAGCCAAACTTAGTTTAAACCTTCTTAGCGAGGGGGATACCCTATATAATGGTTGCCTTCTGCAGCGGTCACATCCAATGTTCGCAATTTTTATTAGATAGGCGTCAGCCACGTCTAATGTGTATATGAACTGTATCGTACAAGTCGGTGTATATCATGATCATTGAGCCTAACTGGAAACATCTACTCAGAGTTAACCTTCCGGTGGTCATCGTGCCTTGTTGGCATTTTAAATTTCAAAGCAAGACTGTTTTGAAAGACGGTTAGGGTGCAATTAGCTGAAGGACACCGTTTGCACTGAATGCATTTGGCCTATCCAACGCCACATGTACACCGGCGTACCTCAGTAGTGCTGGTGAAACCCTGCCAACTATGTCAAGCATCAGTCCATCAGCACGAGCTAAAGGCAGCTATTTGGTTCCATGGTGTCCTGTATAACTGCGTGTTTCTTGGTCGTTGATGCATTTATAAAAAAAAGGTCGCTGACTCTTTCGCGTCTTCTGAGGACTCGTAGTGTTTTCATGGCTGTCAGTAGAGGGGCCGGTCCCGCTGACAAGGAAGGATGACACCTGAAGGGATGACACCAGGAATTTCGTTAGCGGTTGACACACGTTGTGGTGCTTTTCGCAAGCATGTCTTGTTTCCTTACAACTAGCATGTGTATGCCCACAAGATGCCTACTGTCAAGAAGTTGAGCCGACCTCATCTTTGGACACAATGACTAAGCCGGTTACATTCCGATACCAAGTTAAGTTATAGCTGTCGCCTCGTGCAAGCAGCTTGGAATAACTCCCCTTGCAGGCTATCACTCTGATTTATTAACGCGTCCAAATATAATGGGAAAATAAAGGGCAGTTTATGTACAGGGAGCATCTGATAAAGTCAACGCAAATCACCCTCCGCTCGTTGGGGGCAAGGGAGCCGGCGGGTGTAAGGTAGCACCGGGAGTAAACCGTACTCCCTCCAGTGCGCGTACTGAGTTCGGTGTGCGGAGGATCGGCGCACGACTCGACGCCGCCGCTGCAGCCTCCTGCTCGTCAGTGGCGTTTGGAGGGCGCCAGTCGGATCGGTATTTTACTACCTCTTCGGGATCAGGGCGCAGGAGGGAATTGTGAGGTGTGAGGCGGCTGCTGGCGCTGCGTGCAGCCACCACCTCGTCTGAGTCGAACACTGACCGGAGGTAGACGCCGGAGTCGTGTCTGGAGGTGGCCGACGTAGGAAGACGAGCCGGCCGTCGGGCAGTGCGGAATCCGAGGCCGGTACGCGTGTATGGCGGCAGAGCGCCGTCTGCTGTCAGCGGGTGTAGCAGACCCCGTGCCTGTGTACCTTTCAGGCTGTTGCTGGCAGAGCCTAGGCGTGATCCAGGTCGCCAGCCGTACTTCAACATGAGTCTTTCGGAAAATTCCTGTGAAATAGCAAAAAAGATGCAGTGTAACTTGCGTACGGACAGGGGTTATGGTGAATTGCAAGATGTCGATAGGCGTTCACTTCGGGTAGGCTGGGAGGGGTCAACAAGGCGTGATGTCAGGGCACAAAGCGACATTCAGCACGTCACTTGTGAGATGTGGCTGGGTGAGGAAGGTGGAGTTACTTGGAAGAGACGTCGCTTGTAATCCCAGTACTATGCTGCCAAACCTGTAGACAAGTCGGCAAGTCTTCGCATAGAAATCGGGCTTCAGTACTATAGCCCAATACTTCTTACTCGATCTTCATCCGTGGCTCTGGCACTGCTTACCAGCTTTTTAGTTACAGTAGATTGCCTTAATCATGAAATGCGAATATCGAAAGGTGAGGACGTGGTTTAATACACACTTGATGTTGTTCACTGAATGAACTTTGGGCGCAAAACGCTGGTTACCAGAAAAGAGTTCAGTTCAGATCGGTGAATTGGAAGAAAACGTGAGCTAAATTCAACGTTTCTTGATATTCTAGGAATCTACAATAATGAAAAGTATGGATTGAAACCGCTTGTCTATGCATTTTTACTACGAAAGGACATTAATAGATTTCATGAACTAGGGCACGTTAGTAAGGATATCTACACTAGAGCCTTTAATAAGCATCAGTAGCTGGCTGGCTAGTAACCCTTGGTGGATCCGCAGCCCCGCTGGGTGGGCCTCAACCCCGGCGGCGAGGAGGATGAGTCAGAGCAGCATGGTCGGGAGGGGCTGCTCCGTCATCAAAAACACAGATGGAAAGGAGGGGAGATAGATCCACTGTAGGCAGGTTTGGTGTAGCAGACCTTGGCCAGACCAGCATCGGTAGCCGGAGCCGCTGCTCAATCCGACGTCAAAGATTGCAAGGTTCTCCAGAGAAGGGACAGAATGGCTATACCGATATGCAAGACCAATGCAAAGTAATCACGCATATCGGACATGTACACGGGGTTTGAACTTTCAGTTAGTAAGTCGCTTTGGTCTGAAACCCAGATTAGGTGCACTAGCTTATCGCGGATACTTTTTCAACTTAACACGTCGTTGGCAATGGAAGTCATGAAGTCAAGCTCCTTGTTATGACAGGTTGTTTACGAAACATATCCAAATACTTTTAAATTGTGGCTTCGCTCACGACGGTTCAATGAGAATGGCACAGGCACATTCAGTTAAAAAAAATAACTTGCAGTGGACCGTCATTTCCACTTATTTATTCACCTACAGGGATTTAAATCTAACGCAGGGAATTGATGTCTTGGTCGCCTGAAACTGTCATACCCCACTTACTGCTATTATGACTTGGCCCGCATCGGCCTGGCAGGCGGTCACCCGTTGGGGACCTCTGACCACCACATGAACTTTGTTTAGTTCGGAAGCCTATTCGATCGGTGTCCGCACATTTCTGAGTGAATTTTCTTCGTTTATTCAACAAGTTAGATGATGATAGCGCCTTTTGACTACGTTCACGCGCCTTTCAGAGAAATGCAGTTCTGTCATCAACATTCCAGTCCAACAATAACTATTTTAGATCTTCCTATTCCCAAAAAGATAAGCACTCTTGTCTTTAGGGTAATTTGCCTTCCCGTTTAAAGCAGTTAAAAAAGAGAATGACTAGCTCTGCTTGGGTGGAGAAAAATGAGCAGAGATTTTAGTGCCCCAACTCCAAGTGAAAAGCTAAACCCCTAGCGAATGCTTGGACGTACGCACCAATGCCTCCAATCCTGTCTGGCCAATCATTTCCAAGGCTGACTTACACATGACCACGCTTTAGGCATTTTGATGATTCCCGTGCTCTGTCAATTCGCAGGCCGGCCCTTACAGCTGCGGGCGTACGCTCGTCCGGCTGCTAACTTCCTCCAACCTGTTGTTCACTACTTTTTTATAGAATATACTATTCCTCCACTTAGCATCCCACTCCTACTCTTCGCACGCGGAACCGGCCCTGAAAATCGCAGCGGCTAGGGTTTCTTCTAGCAACTTAAGCCACTGTGATAAGGTGGATGATTTTGGTTTGGCATTGCTGTCGTGCGCGAAGCTAGCTTTTACGAATATGGAGAAGGGTTCTCAGAGCCCGTGGTCAATTATTTAGTTAGGGTAGATCATCTCACCTTCCCGTGACTCGGCTTGTTGCGGGAGGGTCGGCTGGGCGCAACAGAACTCGCGCCCGCTTCAACGCCCTGCATTTCCATCAACTGGCAAGAGTCCAGGTCCACACCGCCCTGTTGAGGACGACAGGAAAACAGGTTGCTACCTCCGCCACTGCCGTTGTCCTCGTAGTGCTGCATGTCAATGTCCCAGTCAAAGGATGCCGGCTCATCGAAAAACTCCTCCTTGCGTAGGCTGTCGGCCTGGCGCCAGGCAAATTCGTCTGTGTAGAATACCAGGCCCGAACCACCCTTCTCCCACTTCAGCTCAATTTTGCTTTCGTATTTCAGGTTCTTGTTGGCGCTTCGGTCCACATTGTATGGGTCGTCGTGCAAGGCCTCGAACCGATCCCACTCCTCGGGCAGGTCGTCAGAGGGAACCGGATCAGAAAAGGAAATTCCCGGCTGTTGGAGCGGAATAGAACAGGACTTGTGTTAAGTGAGAAATAAACATGCCAAGAGAGAACCCCGATTTAGTTTAAATAAAAGTTCTACTGAAATCAATGGAGTAGTATACGTATAAACTTGTCTTCGTCTGATGACGACCTGGTGAGCCAGTGTCGAAAGTTCACTCAATAAAAATTTTCCCAAAGAACTTTTTCTACCGAATGGAGTAGTATGGTTGTATTCATCTATATTACCGGTTAGGTAAGGAGGAGATAGAGGCACAATTTAAGGGACCTACCTTATTGATTTCGGTTAACTGCAGTGTAGAAGGGGAATTTGGTGACGCAACAGAACTCGATTCATGATCACCGAGTGAGGAGTACTCTAGGGGGACAGCTCCGTACCGGCGGTTTCGCAGCGACCGCGGGAAAGTGAGGTGAAGTTTTCTGATAACCTCCGGACTGAGACGACAACTGCGGATCTGGTCGAAGAAAACCGACGAGCTAGTGCCAACATTGCCTTGCGGCATCCAATGCGGAGGTCTGAATTCGATAAATTCTAAATGGTGGAAAATATAAGCTATAGGCTTGATCGATTGATTGCTGGGAAAGAACGGTTGTGTGCGCCTTGCACGGCCAGTGGTCATTACAGGCAGAAAGTAGGCTACCTAACGCTAAATATGCAGTTCGTTATTTTTGCAGTTACTTTTTTAGACAGAAGATGAGCATGTTTAAATCACGACAAAAGTGACTTGACGTTATAAAAAATGAAGGTACGTGGTTTGTGTGTCCCGAGTCGCATACGAGGGGAGACCATATCTTTCTCCCTTTCGCTCAAACATCGGGCGTGTAACCAGCATTTCGCAACGAACAAAAGCCAACTTCTCGACAAGGAGTAGCAGCTCTAATCCAACTGGGCGACAGAATTAATTATGTTGATATCCTTCAAATTAGAACATATAACATGCGAAAGAAGACAACGCAGGTTCTTTCGAGATCTTTGTCTTCTGTGAAATAGAAAGGCTCGGCGGGTTAAAAAGTCCGCTTTTGTGTTTCATGACATGGCAATGGATGAATAAGGGTCGTTATGCCCCTACGAATGACATTTTTCACGAGCAGAAAAGAAAATTGAAGCCCAAGCAAACATAAAACACATATCGCACCTGTGCGTATGGTAGACTGTAGTCTGTGTACCGTGTCTAATTACCACGTAAGTATGCATGCTGTTTTTATTTCTTTACACGGATCTCTATTTTTTAAAGAGGCAATTTATTTGAATTTTGCATAAAAGTTTGATCGTACCTGTTGATTTTGGGTGAACCAGTTTACAGTAAGGAATGACTACGTTGCATTGAGCCCAGCTTTCCATACCAGTGGATCAAGGTGAATCTAGATACGGATAGACGCAGCGACTAGTCGGGCTATCTGAAAACGCCCTGAGCGTGCCACTAACGCTTATGTTCCTAAACAAGCGAGACTTGACACCCTCCGACATGCATTCGTAAGAACAGTCGGGAAGAACATAGTAAGGGGGCAGTGCTGTCTAGCTTCAATCAAGGAACTAGCTTTCCCTCAAGTAGACACCTACGCTACCAATTTTAGAGGGAGTTATACAAGTTAATTGCCATGTTCATTCAAGTCACGCACTCATGGTCAGTACCGACTATGATGACTACGAATAAAATATGACGTAGTGGCCAGCCTAATTTATTGCTTCGTACTGTCTGTCATCGTTTGTCGCCGAATAGTTAACCATTTTGTCGTTCAGACGGTCCATCCAAATCTCATAACTGACGTAACCGTAAAACGGCAGTCATGCCAGAGTCTGCATGGAAGTGGTATTTTGGGGATCAAAATACCGCATCGGTCAATCTGAAGGCAACACCGTTAAAAAGTGTCACTTGGCTGCAGCAGCGGCGCTCCTGTACCACAATGTTTTGGTCAGAAATATTTCCTGAACAATCTTTATATACTCAAAAGTTAAGTAGGAAGGTCAGGGTTCGGAACAAATGTATCCGGTACGGCTAACAGCATTTGACAAGGCTACCTTCTTTTGACTTATTAAGTATTGGCATAAAGGAAATGATGAAGATTCGAAGCATAAGCAGTTCGAAGAGCAAGATAACCATTGTCGGAAAAGTTAGTTGCACCAGCGTAACAGTATTTGATGCAACGTTGATTGAAATGATACCATCGAAAATAAGAAAATATAAATGTCATGCGTTTACTATATAAACAATTCTAGTAGTTGGGTGAAAATGTGAGAGCCTTTAATGTAGTAATAGTACTGAACATACGATTCCTAGATGGTAATTCAAAAGAAAGATCGTTCAATGATAATGCCTATTAGCTACAGCCGCCAGCGAGCTCTTATGCTGACACTAGTAGTCGACCTCCCCAAACTCAATTTGCCATAAGGACTACCAGAATATGAATGCAAACAAGAAAACGTAACCAAAGGTCTACTGTTTGCAAGCAGAAGACAAGTAATTGGGTTAGGAACCCTAGAAACCTACTCTGGAGTATCGAAAAGTCTTCCATCTGTATTCTGTTCAGCTTACAGCAAGCCGAGGCCGCTTCGTCTGTTGTCCATAGCTCGTCTAGTCGCGCCTGGATACTGCTAGAGAATTCCTCCTTCAAAAGAAAAAGTCCGCAACAGCTAGAACACTTTCTGCGCTTTGTACGGAGATTGCGCAACAAATAGTCTGGATCGCGGTTTTTAAGTAGATCCTCCAGCCCCTGCGGTTCGGGTCTTCGGCGATAGTGAAAGCACACAAAAGCCCTGGCCTCAACAAACTGAGAAAATATTCTTCTGAGATCCGAGGCTGAAAACGTAGCCGGAATGTTCGATATCAAAAATAGACTCGAGTTCTCTGGATACTGCATTGAAGCCTAAAAAGAAGACAAGATTACGTCAACTGTCTACATATAGATTTTGTATCGTCTCCTTTAACATGCTAAAACCTTCAAAGATAAAAGAGTTCAGTTGGCTACGATTCTGCAGCGGGTGGAAAAGCATGTGCGCTGTTATAGTCTGTCTGCGGCCTAACTAGTCGCAACCGAGCCACTTTTTAACAATCAGTGGTCCTATTTCGCTAGATTGCATGCTTGGACCGCTCAGCACGGATCGCACGACATGGTTGCTAGTCACTTACTCGGCGCCTTTTTTGCAGATAAAATAAACTATCGCCTACGTTTTATTGTAGACATCAAGGCAGGATAGTTTACTACGGCTCCAACCTGCATGCTTTTTTGTGAGCAAAAGATGCCCCATCTATTTGCTATGCACAACGCAAAAGTTTTTGATAGGTAGAATTCTGTCCTAAAGGCAGCCAGGCCAACGGCCGTTCGAGACACTAGGTGGAAGTAAGCTTAATGATTTCGTCAAGCGGATTTTCGCCGCAGTTTTTGATAATGAAATCAGTTAACACCTTAATTTTAAGGGCAAAAAGTGTACACTGTCTTTAGAAAAATCTGCATTTTACAATTTGATCATGGGTAAGTCTCCTAATATCATCGCCACAGTTTATACATAGACCTCTTCGGCGCCTGGAATGGCGAGAGGAAACATAAGGTGTCGGAACTGGAAGACGCCGTCAGGCGGCGTCTGAAATTTCAGACATCACTTAAGTGATGTTAGACACCGAAAATCAGCGCCAGGCACGCCTTAAAAAGCGCTCTGCTCAAAATGGGAAGTCTACGTATACATACTTAACGTTCACATAACTTCTAGAAATAACGGCTGGCCCTTCGGGGGAAGTCGAAGACCAACCGGAACAATAATATCAAGACGTCAAAACTGAGGCCAAGAGTCCATGTACATTTTTATTTTTATAATATTTGAATAAACTTTTCTAATAATATTACTAAACGTCTTCCGACTTATGATTATTACAAATAAAGGGGTATAAACGTAATAAATGGGTCGTTCTACCACGAAAGGGGTTCCACTGCAAAGCGAAAGCCGCCTTTATGGCCGATCGCTATGTATCTATATAAATAGATATTAGATAGATATATATAAAGGGGTTCAAAATAGATCTCGACTAGATATTGGAATCTCTATGCATAGAGATTCCTTACACCCTCCATAGACGTAGATTGCTACTAGGGTAATAGGCAATGAACTGTAGCAAATACTTTTAAGATGGTCTCAATTTTTGTTCATTTTGCACTGTAACGGGCCAAAACGACCCCTTGGTGCGAGGAGTTGTTTGAACGTTGTCAAGGTCGGACCTAGGTTGGTTTCACTTTTTATTTTTAGAGACCAAGCTAGTTACGCTCCGAATTCGCGGATTGATTACCTCCACTTCGCGTATCGGATACTATCGTCCTCACGTCGTTGCCGTACTGCACCCTTATGGTCCCGATTTAGCAGACATTATTCCCCGGTTTGACCTTTCCATCCCTTACCAACTTTGTATCATTAGAGAATAGAATTTCAGATATTTTTTCAACCAGTTTTGTTAATCAAGTTTTTTTACGCTTCTCGTTGGTCCCATTCTACCTTATTGAATCCGTATTTATACCAGAACTTTCCGTCCTCATTCGTTACTTGTGGCATAATATCTGAGAAAAAGACAGCTTTGTCTGTTGTACATTCTGAGGTTAACCGCCTTTTAGAAGAGATCGCTATATTATCTGCCGATAGTCGTTGCCCCCCTTCGTTATCAAACCGTGCGCCAGTCACTTCAAGACCACGAGTAGTACGGAATACTACATTGGCGCCCAACATCTGATCATGTGTTGATCCCACACCCATCCAACTTGTACGCATCTTTCCCACCAGCACCCCGTCCCCTCCCGCCTCCCACCCCGACCCGTTTTTCGCACCGTCTGCATTCCAACCCGGGCAGGACATTGACGTTTGGCTGGCTAAATAAATAATAAATAAATTAATTAATTTTATATTTTAGGCCCGGAGGGCCTCGTCATTGCTAACTTAGTGCTGTGGAAAAATAAATACACAGTTGATAAATGCTGCTCTCCATGAAACAACCACATAGACAGCGGGAGCGTTTAGTAGTTGGCTGACATCTCCCCCTCAGAGCACACTCGTTATTTACTTGCCCTTCTTTCCCCCGAAGCTCTTGCTCCTGTCCTCAAGAATGGCATTGCGGTTTAAACTGATTTTGCTGATGCTCGTAGGCGTTTTACTTCTATTTTCGTCAAACCCCTCTCCGCTTCCGCCGCTGACGATCAGTTTAACCGCCTCAGGCAGGGCCCCCAAGAGTCGGCAGAGGATTTCGCCCATGAGCTTGAGCGGTTGGCCTCCCTGGCCCACTCATCCGCATCACCCTATGAGTGCGACGAAATTAGACTTGACCGCTTCATCGTCGGTTTGAATGACCGCACCCTCAAGCACCATCTGGCTATCAGTCGCGCTAAGGATCTTCGCTCTGCTCTCGTTCAGTGTGATCGTTTTAACCAAGTTGTTGGTCAGGATTTGTATCCACCTTTTACCCCCACTTACCCCCGACCGCCGCTTCCTTCTACACAACCGCCCTCCTTCCAGCCTCCTATTTCTGCCCAAAACAACCGCCGTCGAACACTCCCTGTCCGCTTCCCCAATCACCATCCTGGGTGTGAGTACTGCGACGCCTTCGATCCTCGTGCTCGCCATTGCGGCTACAACCCCCCATGTAAGTCCCTTCCTTCTAACTCTTTTTCCGGTATTGACGTTCGTGCCCACCTGCGTTTACTATAGAAATTTTTTGTCTGAATCTCGTATCCAAGCTTTAGTCAACACAGGGGCTAATGTCTCCCTAGCTTCTTTGCCTAGACTCCCCCATTGTGTTCACAATCTCGTCCGTCTCCTCCCCGTTACTCATAATTTAAGGGCCGCTAACGGTACAGCCATACATATATCAGGCTCCCTTACCCTCGACTTTTCTATCGCCCATGCACGTGTTACTCACACATTTCTCATCGCCCCAGACAGTTCTTGGCCCCTCATCCTTGGTCTCGATTTTCTCTCTGACCACGATTGTGTGATTCACGTCCGTGAGCGCTTAGTTACTCTTGGCCCAACCTCTGTTAAGACTTCCCCACCTGACCCCGATTTTGATCTCGACATCGTTTACAACTCTGTTATGTCGGCCGCCGCCCTCAAACCCATTGATTTAGATTCAGTTTTACCCCCTCTCCCGTCAATCGGTGAGGCTGCTTATTCACAGCTTAAGGACATCCTAACCTCCTTCCCTGGCCTCTTTGCTTGGTCAACTTCCACGTTAGGACGCACACAGCTTATCCAACATACTATAGATACTGGGACGCCAAACCTATTTGGCAACCGCCCAGACGTATCCCCATCAAGTATCGAGCTGAAGTCGACAAAATTCTCCACGAACTCCAACGATGTGACGTCATCCGTCCTTCGTCCTCACCGTGGGCATCCCCTATTGCCATTGTTCCTTAAAAAGACGGTTCCCTCAGACTCTGCATAGACTACCACCGTTTAAACGCAGTCACTGTACGGGGCTCGTTTCCCCTCCCACATCTCGACGACACTCTTGACACCTTAAGCAATGCCTCCTGGTTCTCCACCCTTTACCTTAAATCCGGCTATTGGCAGGTTGAAGTCGATCCGAAGGACCATCATAAAATGGCCTTCATCAAACCGCAAGGCCTCTTTGAGTTTGAAACCCTTCCGTTCGGCCTTTGTAATGCCGCCGTGACCTTCCAACGGCTCATGTATAATGTCTTACACAACCTAATCCCCACTAAATGCCTAGTTTACCTCGATGACATTATGGTCTTCGGGAATTCCATTGCACATCACAATGAGAACCTCTCAGCCACCCTTGCCGCCCTCCGTGCCGCTGGCCTGACCCTTAGCCCTGCGAAATGCGTTTTACTTCGACAGGAGGTGCAATTCTTAGGACACAAATTGTCGCCCGGCCGTTTAGCTGCAATCCCCAAACGCCTACAAAAGATCCGTTGTTGGCCTACCTCTACCAACCTTACCGAACTCCGTAGCTTCATTGGCTTAGCCTCTTATTATCGCCGATTCATCAAAGGCTTCGCCCACATAGCTTCTCCCCTCCATAAACTGACGGCGAAAAACCAACCTTTCAAGTGGACTACAGAGTGCAATAAAGCCTTCAACGACCTCAAAGCTGTCCTTTTTCGGCTCCTCTCCTTGCCCTCCCTAACCTCGAGCCTGGGGCTCCCCCTTTCATCTTTTATACTGACGCTAGCAATGTTGTCATCGGTGCTGTTCTCTCTCAGGTGGATAAAAATGGCCTAGAACACCCAATATGCTTCGCTAGCAAATCCCTATCCAGCAGCGAGCGTAATTACAGCGTTTTCAAACGTGAGTTACTAGCGATAATTACCTTCATTCGCCAGTGTAAAAACCTCCTTTTAGGCTAACGCTTCATCCTTCGCACCGACCATGAGGCGTTAACATAGCTCAATTTCCTCAAAGATCCAATGAACCAACTTGCCCGGTGACAAAAGTTCCTTCAGGATTTTGACTATAAATGCGAATTTCGCCCAGGTCGTCAACACGGCAATGCAGACGCACTCTCCTGTTTCACGGGCCCCCAATCCCCCAGCGAGGGCGAACACCCCTTCAGCGTAAATGGGGTTTACATTTCTGAACCCACCCGTCATACTTGGTCCGAGGCCCAGAATTAAATATTAAGGTTTATTTGTAAAGCACATCTTTGGCGCCGTCAAAAACCCCGGAAGGCAGGAAAAAACCTAACCCAAACCCCTTCTTTCGCAGTGACCATTGTACTTGTTTTGGTCTTTTGCTAGGTCAATAGTGTGCGAAATAAGGAGTTTGTTTTAAGTGAAAAAACCTGACTTCTAGGGAACAAATCTAGAAAAACATGAAATAAAATAGCTATACATTGTAGGTGTTACGGTTTTATAGTAAGAATACCACTCTCATTTACCATCATCTTTCCCAAGGCCTCCCCCGTCCGTCTGAACGCCTTATGCGAGGGTGAAGCCAACGTGCCTGCCTTTTTCGTAACCACTAGCCTAACCTCCTTGTCATGAATGATATCCTATTCTGGCGCAATCCAGACACACACCACTTACGGGCAGTGGTGCCAGGCTCACTAATTGAACCTGTCCTCGACAGTCTGAACGTGGAGATGGGACACTGTGGCCAATTCAAAACCAAGTCGGCAGTCCGTGCCCGTTTCTGGTGGCCACAACTCCGTTTGGATATCCGCCACTTCTGCCAGTCCTGTCCCTCTTGCGCCTCCTTTAAATCCCCCGTCCCCGCTCCACGTGCCCCAATGGAACCCATGAATACAGGCTTCCCTGGCGAACGCGTCGGCTTAGACATCATTGGCCGCCTCCCTATCACCTACCGTGGCTGCGAGTACGTCCTGGTCATGGTTGACTACTTTACGAAGTGGGTCGAGGCCGTTCCCCTCCTTCATCAAGATGCTCCTACCATCGCTAGCGCCATTAGCCGAACCTGGATCAGCCGTTGTGGCACCCCCTTATCGTTCCACTCAGACTGCGGTCGCAACTTCGAGTCCCAACTCTTCCATGATGTCTGTGAGATCCTCGCGGTAAAAAAACCCATACCACACCCTATCACCTGGAAGGTAACGGTCTTGTTGAACGGACAAACAGGACAATCAAAAACCTCCTACTGGCCTTCTGCGAGGAGAATCACTGTCACGATTTGGACCTTTACCTCCCCCTCTGCCTCATGGCCTATAGAGCCTCCACCCACTCATCTACCGGCTTCACTCCACATTATCTTTGGACCGGTCACGATCTTCGCCTACCCGTCGATCTATCCTTCCCCCTTCCCGCTCCCACTGACACTACCGTCCACGACTTCGCCACGCATCTCCGCGAGACCATCCGTGCGGCCCACAACGCCGCCCGCAACACCCTTGGTGCAGCCGCCACCCGCCAGAAGGAATACTTCGACCGCCAGGAACCCGTTTCAAGCCAATGACCTTGTGATGCATGCGATTCTTTCCCATAGTATTTCTTCCAAATTTCATTACCCGTGGCAGGGCCCTTTTACCATGCTGCAGGTTCTTTCGCCCACCACCTATATAATCCGCGATACTTTACACCCCGAGTCCCCCTCGTTCATCGCCACTTTCTCAAAACTCAAACCCTACCGTGGCCAACCACCTACTTGCACCGCCGACACACTCCCCACCCTCCCCGATGGGATGCTCCCTCCCGCTAATATTGACATCACAGTCCCTACCCCTACCTGTACCACCCTCGACACTCCTCTTGACCACCTCTCCGGCACCCTAGACATCATACCAGACGACCTACTACCCCCCGTCGCAATCGAAGTGGTAGTCCCCTCCCCCACCACACCCACCAGCACTGAGCACA
This sequence comes from Ligula intestinalis, assembly GCA_036362985.1. NCBI lineage: Eukaryota > Metazoa > Platyhelminthes > Cestoda > Diphyllobothriidea > Diphyllobothriidae > Ligula > Ligula intestinalis. Next base: position 4,087,427 of record JAYGXS010000004.1, on the reverse strand, counting down.
GTGCAGCACTTTGAATGGGGGGGCTATGTAACGGGTCAAACCGACCCCTTGGATCGAGGAGTTGTTTGAACGTTGTCAAGGTCGGACCTAGGTTGGTTTCACTTTTTATTTTTAGAGACCAAGCTAGTTACGCTCCGAATCCACGGATTGATTCCCTCCACTTCGCGTATCGGATACTATCGTCCTCACGTCGTTGCCGTACTGCACCCTTATCGTCCCGATTAAGCAGACATTATTCCCCGGTTTGACCTTTCCATCCCTTACCAACTTTGTATCATTAGAGAATAGAATTTCAGATATTTTTTCAACCAGTTTTGTTAATCAAGTTTTTGACGCTTTTCGTTGGTCCCATTCTACCTTATTAAATCCGTATTTATACCAGAACTTTCCGTCCTCATTCTTTACTTGTGGCATAATGTCTGAGAAAAAGAAAGCTTTGTCTGTTGTACATTCTGAGGTTAACCGCCTTTTAGAAGAGATCGCTATATTATCTGCCGATAGTCGTTGCCCCCCTTCGTTATCAAACCGCGCGCCAGTCACTTCAAGACCACGAGTAGTACGGAATACTACAGCACTATATTAAAAGATGGTGGCGAACCGTGTCATGACTTCGTTATTTCAAGCGGCCATAATCCTTTTGGCTAACTGATCGGCTATTTTATGTCGGCGCGTTTATGTTATTGGCTATTGTATAAATCTAGCGTTCCCATTGGTTTACCCCCTATAATATGAACTTAACACTGCTGTCGTTTCCTATATATAGACGGCCCTATGGAAGATTGATCGTCTCTCTCGGCAGCCGCCTCCAGACGTCTCCCAGAAGTCAAAGCCGGCCAGGACCAGGACATTCAAACAGCCTCGCTAAAGGACGACTTTCCTGATTGTTGTAGTCCTTCAATTAGTAGTAAAGTTTAAGAGTAGCATTCTTTGTTAAAACAGTGTTGTTCTTCTTTGAGTTCGGTTCGGTCGTTTTCATCGAGTAATGTCAGTCGATATTTCTCCACGCTCTTCCTAGGACATTTCTCCATCGATATCCCCATCAATTACGATCTAGGACATTGTAGCTGCAACCGTACGTATAGAATTTTTTCCTTCGCCTCTGGAACGATTTTTCTTGCATGGACGATCTTTTGAAGTCGGACTTTAAGAAGATTTTGTTTTCCAACCAATTCTACCTAGACGCAACCTCTTCAAACCAACAAATTCGCGGCCTAGTAACAGCAATCGTCAAGAGCGAATATTCTCGAGACCTTCAAAGGCTGAGTTGTTTCCCAATATTGAATACACTTTTTCCAATAACTTTAAAAAGCTTATTAAAAAAGCTAGAGTATTGGTTAAGTTAACTCTGATTATTGGTCGTCAGTCATAATCTGAAAATCATATCAACTGGTGTTTTCTGAACGTAATAACTAATACAGTTTGTTGAACAATTTTAATAGATTTTAACAACCAGCTGCGGTAAAATCATAAAGGCTGAATTTTTCATAATCTTCTCACAGTTAAACCATGTTTCCATCAAAATTATGAGAACGAAAATTATAGCTCATTGTAAGATATATGCCCCCAGCCCCAAGCGGTGCCTGACCATGCCTACTAGTAAATGCCTTGATATCAACATGCAGCCCGTTGTCAAGGCTAAGCAAATTGATTTATCTGCATTACAGAACTGTCATGATTTCATGATGAAGGTTGGTTCTGTTTTGTCAATACAAGGCAATTTGTTTGATGGTAATTTATCAGATGTGCCCTCGCAAGATTGTAAAATGTTAGACTCCCTCGTCCATCTTATAACCACGGTAGCTTTTCATAGACAAAGCGAAACTTTAAAATAATACTTAAAAAATGCCTCCATTTTAAGTCGCCCTTTGGATATTGCAAAAGATATTCTATGTTCGGGCGGTTTCAACTACAAAATTGCGGAAGCCAAACGCCTCCAATCGCGTAGCGAAAACCCGCCCATCCTAGTTAAATTGTTTTCACCGATCGGGGTGGACTCAATCTTTGCTCAACGAGGTCGCATTTCCCGATATTTAGAAATGACTAAAAGTTTCCTCTGTCGAGATCTTACACCAATGGAGCGAAGAAATGCGGCTCTCCTGTCCAATAAACAAATGACTTCTCAGCCTACTATTCCTAAATCTGTTCGTAGTCCCGATAGGGTAAAAGCCCTCGCTAATGCTCCACCCCGGATGTCTGGTCATACACTTAATAACGTCAGTACACCCGATATCCTTGCCTCCCTGATGTCTATTCAAAGTCCCATAACCGTCAGTACACCCGCTATCCCTACCTCCCGAATGTCTAGTCATAGGCCCATAAACATCAGTGCACCACTAAGCCCATCCCTCTTGATGTCAGGACCGTCAAGGCCCGCCGCTCCGTCATCTACTACGATTAATACTAGTCTAAATACATTATCTGTCCAACGATCGATAAACTCCACCGCCTCTAACTCGGCAACAAGTTCATCAAGAATGTCGCCAACACCGTCGAAAGCGTTTAAACAGAGCGCTTCACCACCACAACCTAGCTCCTCCCTTGACCGTGGGAGTCATATTATTCCCCCGCATAATGCGTTATTGAACACGTCGGGCCCGAACCACGAAAAATTTGATCTGCACGGCAGTAACACAAACTGGTATGGTTTTAAATCTAATCGGATTTGCTGTACAGGACATTCACTAATTAAGACCACTTGTTATTACGCTAGCGGCCCCAACACCTTATCAGCCATCCATTATTGGCTACCCGTATGCTAACAGCTCCATACTTGTCAGTACTTATTCCACAAATAATAGCGGCCTACAGTTTGCATACCCACCTTCAAATTCTTTTTTATGAATAACGATAGCCATAGTCCTACCACTCAAAACACATTAGATGTCATGTTACTTAATGCCAGGTCTGTTATAAATAAAATGGCTCAACTTCGAGCTATCGCTTTCGAGATGATGCCCGATGTTATATGCATGACAGAATCTTGGACCCATCCAATCATTTCTGACTCCGCCCCTATCATAGACGAGTATGATTTCTATCGTCATGATCGCATTAATAAGCGTGGCGGTGGTTGTATTCTCTATATTAGAACGTACTTTAGGCACTTTCCGTTTTATCTAAATAGCACGTCCTTCTCTGGAAATTACTGTTTCGCTTCTATTATCCTGTCGCCCCGGAAAAAGACGATTACCGGATGTGCATATAATCCTCCTAACTCTTCATCTGAAGAAGATGCAAATTTGTGTGAAATATTCAAGTTTATTTCAGAATCCTCTTTGGAAGTTAAAATTATTGCTGGAGATTTTAATTCTCCTGAAATCGACTGGCTTTCAAACTATTGTCCACCTAGATTTCAGCCTTTCCTAGATACCCTTAATTTTTCTAACTGGTCTCAACTGGTTAGTTCTCCAACAAGACAGAATCATATCCTAGATCTGATTTTCACAAATGGTATTGCCCCTCTCTTCGTTGATTTTAAGCAGGACATCTTCCAAAGTGATCACACATTAATTCACTGTTGCCTTCCGCTTCCTTCTACGGAAAAGGCTAGTGCTAGTCGTACCTATCATGCGTATGACCTCGCAGATATTAGCTCAATCAACAATTTCTTTGACTCGTTAGATCGGCAGAGCCTCTCCTCCATAAACGACGCTGCATATCTTTCTGAAATTATGTCGGTCGTTTCTAATAAAATGCTGGAATTTGTGCCCACTAAAGTTGCGAAACCCTACCCACCAGAATCGACCGTCCCTAATCTTCTGTTGCCCAGACTAAAGAAGTTGAGGAGGCAGCTGAAATATCGATCTACTAGTTCGCTGTCTGTGCATCTTAGGATCGCAGAGATCTTCGAATAAACGTCAAAGATTCGTCTTGCGCGTGACCAGCACAAGGAATCTTGCGCCCTGAGTGAGGTAAACTCTGCAAAATCGGTTGCACAACTGTTTCGTCGTAGGTCCTTCGCAAACCGAGGCATTAAAATACCCCCATCGGTTAATGAAAATAAAACAGTTGTGCTACATGAGTCTGATAAGGCTGAATTATTCAATGCTTTCTTTGCGAAGCATTTTACGACAGAATCCGAACCGGTCCCGTCGTTTCTACTATACTCAGACAATACTCTCGGGAACATTGATTTCTCCATAGAATTAATTCGTAAGCAGATAATTTGTCTAAAAAACTCGCACTCTTCGGGAACTGATGGTATCCCCAATTCAGTTATCAAAAGAGTGTCCACCTTTCCCAAATTACTAAGCCATATATTTTCAGTCTATCTCTTAAAATGGTTTCTTTCCTGACACTTGGAAGACATCAATTATCCTTCCGGTCCTTAAATCAGGATCTCGTTCGGACATAAATAACTACCGCGGTGTTCATAAACCCCGGCCCTAGGTAAACTTCTGGAAACGATAATTCTTAATCAACTTCTCGATTTTTGCTTAAAAATTAAGCTTGGTTTTCTACCTTGGTTTTCTACCCGAAAGATCATGCGAGACATGTCACTTAGCTTTTCTTAACCACGTCACTTCCCTCCGTAACGAGCAGCAATCCGTGGTTGTTATCTACTTTGACCTGAGCAAAGCCTTGGACAAGGTACCGCACAGACGGCTTCTGGTAAAATTGGAAGCCATTGGCATCCGTGCCGCTCTCCTCGACTTCATCGGTTCCTACTTGTCTAACCACAGCCAGAAGGTCCTAGTAGGTGATAGTTACTCTACTTCTCAGCTGATCACGAGTGGCGTTTTTCAAGGCACTGTCTTGGGTCGTTTACTTTTCATTCTATACGTAAACGCAATCTCGACTGTTCTAAAAAATTCACACAATCTCATTTATGCAGACGACCTCAAATGCTTATATTCATTTTCTAAGGACACGGCAAGTATATGCGTTGATAAAATAAATGCGGACCTACTTACACTCTCATGTTGGAGTGCTACCTGGCAGATGGAATTCTCTCCATCCTCGTTCCCTAGTCTTTCAAAATACTCCAATTTTAGAACGATCCACTATAAAAGACTTAGATCTAAGCAACACAAATAAACTAGCATTGTCGCCTCATGCGGATCGAATATCTGCGAAGGCTGCACAGATATGTGGTTTTATATCACACAATTTCTTCCTGCTGGAAATAAAGTTAAAACTTTATCGCATGTATGTTCTACGCATCCTAGAATACTGCTGTCCCCTCTTTGGTCTAATGAATGCTTTTGACCGCGGTAAGATTGAAAATGTACAGAGGGTATTTACTGGCAAAATATTCGCTCTTCCTCGATCCACTAATTCTTATACGGAGAGATGTCAGTTAGCGAACATGAAATTTCTTTGGGTCAGAAGACTCGAAGCGGGCCTCTGTTTCCTCTTTCGCGTTAACTCTACCCCTAATCTTCCACGAATTAACGCTCTCATTCCTACAGATAGACATTATGCCACTCGTTATTCCTCCAGGATTATTGCACCCCCCTTAAGCTCCACTTCGAATCATTCTCACTTATTTGCCTGCAAATATGCCTTCCTCTGGAATAATATTCCCCTCGAAATTAGGCTGTCGTCTAACTTAGCAGTTTTTACAGTCAAATTACGTAAACACTTAACTTCGGAAGATATAAAGTCCTTGTTATCCGTTGCCTTCCCAAACACACAACTTTTGGACTTTGAAAAGGGTCCCCCTGGTATCTGATGTGGTTATGTTTATATCATTTTTTTTCCATACATGTCTATTTATTCCTCCTTTGAGTAATAGTTGCAACGATGTTTCGTCCACTTCTCTGTCCAGTCATCATTGCCGTTTTCTCCATTCTCCGTTTCACAACCCTGACGAAAGGCTTCATGGTCTTTAGTCATGCTCGTTGCGGTTCTGCTATTTTCGCCAGCTCGTCGCTAGACTCCGCAGTCTACAAGGTCACATCTCCGGCGTTTCGTTGATGATCACGTGACCTCTGCCGTTCACTCTCTTGTCGACCCTGTTGTCCGCGGTGGCCTCCTCCGGTCTCACCTCCCTGATGGTTGATCATGAAGCCAGTCGGGCGGTGTAACAATGGTAAACGACAGCCTCTGCTCTTATATGATTTCTCCAATGACAAGAAGCGTTTCCAACCCTCATCCGTTCTCATCAACAGTCCTGTCTCATTTGCACTACAATCAATCCTCTCAACCAACCCTCTTAATTTTGTTGAAGCAGTTTTTCTCCTACGTTTTGTTTTTTCAAGCGGGGGTTCGCTGAACTCCGCCCAGCTTAAATGGTAGGAGTTTTTTTTCACTGCTTCCTCCTTAGTTCACCGTGCGTTTCAGAGAGTGTTTTGACTTCTATTTTAAAACGACGATATGTTGGTGAAAATGAATTAATCTACCAACACTACTAAACGCTCCCGCTGTCTATGTGGTTGTTTCACGGAGAGCAGAAATTATCAACTTTGTACTTATTTTTCCACAGCAATAAGTTTGTAATGACGAGGCCCTCCGGGTCTAAAATATAAAATTTATTTATTTATTCTTTCTTGGGGTATAGTAGTACGAAATCGCCCGTTGATCGTCTCGTTTCGCTACAGAACTATGTGTAACTTGGCAAGGGTGTCCTTGTTGGTTTTTTGGTTGCAGTTCTTCAATATGATTGGTTCACTTTACTGATTTATGATTGGTGGGTTCAATCAGCAGTCTTGGCTTAATGATTGGTGACAAAAGGGCGCAATATTAGTTTGTACAAATCTTGAACATTTTCACGTGAGCTGTCATGGCGTTCACTTCTGCCGTTGATGCGATGTTCCGAGAGGTTCTCTGTGGTGGACACTTCCAGTCGTTTTTGGTGTTGCAAGTAGCCATAAAAAAGTTTAGTAAAGTAAGTGATATCGATGAGAGCTTACTTTTAGGCAACGGGCTTCCATTTCAGGACGGGCAGTTCCCATAAATATCCGGTGGAATGCATATATGCGGAAAAATCTGTGTATGCGCACCGTAAATATGCATGCGTCATGGCGCCGAGTCTTGGATAGACTCGGCGCCTGACCTTGAACGCGGTTCGTTCAACTTCGAAGATAAGTAAAAGATTTATATACATTGATTTATCTAAGAGAAGAAATGACTTATAGTCTTTGGTTTTCTTAAATAAATTATCAGAAAGTAACAGTTCACTATCCTAGCCAAAATCTGCTGCCAAACGTCTTCGTTGATTTGGTTAGATATTGTCCTCTGTTTCATAGAACGTTGTACAAATCATTTGTGTTGTGCTTCTAGTAGTTTATAGGAGTTTAAACTGTCAAGTATATCCCTGAATTTCAAACAAAATCCGATTGTTCTGCATAAAGGAAAAGAAGTCACGCCACCGCTCGGATTTGAACCCTGGATCCCCCGCGTAGAAGTCGAACGCCTACCTCACTTCGCCATCGCAGGATGCTTCGATGGTTTCCAAATTCCCTTACTAACTACGGAAACTCGATCTAGAAGTTCTTTGAAATCTCCTCCTGCCAAGGGAACTAAAAGTCGTAAAATTTTAAGGGATGTAACTGATGAAGATGAAGCCTCCGTATCATATTTTACCCTTTTGAACAAATTTACAAACCTTAAGAAGGTAGTTAATAGTCTTAGAGTGGAGATGGAGGAGCTAAAAAATTTTTCTCTATTTCTCCCTCGTGAGGAGAAACCGGCGATGCGTGTACTTGAGCGAGGAAACCTAAAGTACGGAGAAACAAAATCCCTCGCCGAAGTGTCTAAGCACAAAAATGATCCGGCAGCCAGGGTGCTTGACGGAGTTGGTAGTCTGCCATGGACAGGGGAAACGGTCAACCCACTGGCTTCCAAGAGAACGAAAAAGCGCTCTCGGGCTCCCAAAAAAGGCCAACCAAGCCCAAGTGCTAATATAAGTTGGCCGAGATTGAGCACGAGCCAAACAAAAAGGGCACCTTCGCAGGCCAAAACGAACAGGAGCGCTGAACCTCGAAGCGAATATGTCCTAACAAACCCTAGAGAAGCAGAAGGGGACGACAGTCGGAGGGTGAGTACCACTCGTATAAACTACATAGTCATAAAAGGCATGACAGAAGGTTCTTCCGATACCCCGAAATCAAGATTAGAAGAGGACAGGAAGTTATTTAAATAATATCTGAAATTTCTTCTAAAGGGTAAGGAGAAAGTCGAAGTTCTAAAGGCATTCCGAATGGGCCGTATAACAGACTCAAAAGATTAACAACGCCAACCAAGACCGTTTAAGGTTGTTCTGAAGAGTGAGGCTGAGGTCCAGCTATTGTTAAGCAGGAAACCAATACTTAGATACTCACACCGGACGGTTTTTTTCAGCGGGATTTTTTCCCCGCGGAGCGGGAGAAATGGAGATTGCTAAAAGTAGAACTCCACAGGAGATGCGAACTCGGCGAGAGCAATCTTCGAATTCTGAACGGGGAGATCGTCCATGTCCCGAGGTCACTCCTCTGGAGAAAGCCGATAACACTAACAGCCTAGTCGGGATAGAAAACAGTCCGTCTCCATCAGCACCGACAGCCCCCTGCATGCAATCTCACGCAAGAGGCAACCGCCTGCATAAAGTGGGGAATAAGTCTAAATTGAGCTTTCTTTGCACTAATGCCCAAAGTCTTCCCTCAAAAATTGATGAACTCAAGGCAGTACTTTCGGAGCGGAAACCTGATGTAGTTGCCATAACGGAAACATGGCTAAAAGCAGAAATCGCGGATTCGGAGATTTCGATTCCAGCATACCAGCTTTTCCGCAAAGACCGCCAAAACCGACAAGGAGGTGGGGTTGTCGTGTATGTCAGAACTGAAATCTCTGTTGTAGAAAGAGAACACACTGTAGCCCTGGAGTATGAGTCCGTCTGGTTAAAGATCAAGAAGGCGAATTCACAAAACCTTGAATTCCTGGTCGTTTACCGGCCACCAAACATTCTGAGCGGAGCCGACGACTCACTCCTTGGTCTGGTGAAAGAAGCTGCTAGCCACCAGGCGGTTCTCATCGTTGGTGACTTCAACGCCCCTGCAATTAAATGGAACAACCTGACAGTTGAGGCGGCGTCAACTTCCTTTAGTTCCAAATTAATGGATCTCACACTTGACTTGTCTCTAGTTCAGAACGTTAAGGGCATAACCAGATTTCGAGAAAACCAGCGGGCTACTTGTTTGGATGTCATTTTCACGAAGGATTCGTCCTAGATAGATGAAGTTCATTCAAGTGCTCCGCTCGGTAAGAGTGATCATACGACGCTAATGTGGAATTACTCACTCCATACTCACCGGCTGAGGAAATCGGAGGACCAGCCAAACATATGGAAGGCAGATTTCAATTCTATGAAGAATGCACTATCGACCGTGAATTGGGACTGCCTACTCAAGGGGGATCCGGAGGAGGATTGGGATCACTCAAGAGGGTTGCATTAGATCTGCTTAAGCGCTTTTGTCCGGTCAAGGTACACAAGACGACTAGTCATCCTGCCTGGTTGACGAGCGACCTTAACAGGCAACTGAAGAAGAAGAATAGGAAATGGAAGTTATTCAGGAAAACTGGGTCGCCAGTACACCTCGAGGAATTCCGACGCCAAAGAAATGCAGTAAAAAAATCAATTCGCCAGGCCAGGAAAACTATGAATCAAGAATCCTCCAACAGGCCGAAGAAAAGCCCAAAATGCTATTCCGCTATATAAACAGCAGATTAAAAAACAAGGATCCTGTCGCAGTACTTAAGAATGATGATGGCGGAGAAGTCGTTGAGAATGACGAGAAAGCCGAGTACTGTAGCCGGTTCTTTGCCTCGGTATTCACTAGGGAAACCGAGCTTCATTTTGATAATGCCAACAGTGCTGTTGCAAACGCCGGTCCAGCACTTCATTCTCTACTATTTCCAACATCTGTAGTTGAGAGGCAGCTGCAGAGCCTCAAAGAAGCAAAGTAATCCGGTCCAGACAATATACCAGCCAAGTTCTTGAAAGAATTGGCAAGCGAACTCTCAGAGCCCCTAGCACATATCTTTCGTTCCTCATTTGAACTAGGAAAACTGCCATCTGAATGGAAAATGGCAAATATTTACCCTGATATATAAGGGCGGAGCCCGAACGGAGGTTAACAATTACCGGCCCGTCAGCCTAACTTGCATTTGCTGTAAGGTGATGGAAACGATAATTAAGAAGACAATGGAGTTCTTGGAGGAGAACAACCTACTGTCAGGGCTCCAACACGGCTTAAGAAAGAACCGCTCTTGCCTTTCCAGCCTTCTACTCTCCACTGAGCAGTGGACTCGCGCACAAGATGAAGATGGTAAGGTTGACGTCATCTATACGGACTTCAAGAAGGCATTCGACAGCGTCCCACATAAGCGTCTAATAAATAAATTGTCAGAAATTGGCATAAGAGGAAACCTGCTGGCATGGATCACAGATTTTCTCACAGGGCGATCGCAAACTGTGTGCATCGGTGACTCAAAGTCAAACCCTACATCTGTTCTGAGTGGCGTCCCCCAAGGCTCTGTCCTAGGGCCACTGCTCTTCCTTATCTATATCAACGACTGTGTCAACGACCTAGGTTGCAGCGCTATCATGTTTGCCGACGACGTCAAACTCTGGAGAGCCATCAGGTCTGACGCTGATAGGAAAGCGCTTCAAGAGAGTTTCAATCGACTAAGCTGCTGGTCTGCTCGTTGGTTTTTAAACTTCAACTTCGTCATGTAAACGCTCTTTGTTTTTTGCTTCCAGATATAGCTTTCTTTGGAATAACTTGCCAATCGAAATTAGGTCGTTAACTAGATTGTCTACTTTCAAACAGAGACTGCACATTTATCTTAACACTGACTCTATTAACCTTCAATTCTCCTCATCTTTTCCGAGCAGCTTTCTCCATGACCCCGAGAAAGGACCATTGGGAATTTAGAAGATCCGCTTGAAACTATTCTCTCGGCCTCGTGTCCCCCGAGAACCTAGATGTTTCCATTAACCACCGCTGAATCAAACGAAGCCACGCGGAAGTACTCAGTCTAAAATGCGGCAGTTTTGTTGAATACTCGCCTTCATCAGACCACATACACCTATTTCTGCTCTATTACTATCATCCTAAGCAGTTTTTTTCTCTTGCACACTTTTTGAACATGGAGGCCCGTTGAACACTGTCTCCATTTTCACTGTAAGAGTTTTTTTAACTGCCATAATTTTTCGTTTTTAGTTCAAAATTACCTGCAAAACATTGCTAATGTTGCCCCAAAAGGACAATTTCTGCTGACATTATTACGACTTTCTACGTCTACTTGCACATATTGTCAAATTATTTTTTGAATTTTTATTTTTTTCGAAATTAACTTTGTATAGATAGTGCCGTACTGGCGCTGAAAAATATAAATTCCAAATTAGTAAGTGTGTGGTTTTAAGACTCCGTACTAGAAGGACTGATGAGGAGAACGATTCCTTCCAATACCTCCTCGATGGGCACCCGCTGTCAAATGTGAACGAACAAAAGGATCTCGGTGTTCTAATAAATTCCTCACTTAAACCATCTACTCAGTGTGTAAAAGCAGCTAAACACGCGACACAGGTGCTGTTTGCGATAAGGCGGGGATTCGTCAACATTGACAAGGAGCTCTTCAGGAAAACCTACGGAGCGTTTGTTCGGTCCCACTTGGAGTATGCTGTCCAGGCCTGGCGTCCGTGGTTCAAGAAGGATTACCTGCACCTGGAACGAGTGCAGGCGAGGGCTACGAAGATGGTCAAGAATCTTGGTCATCTGCCTTATGAAGACAGACTGACCGAACTTGATCTTTTCCCTCTCAATTATAGGCAACTCCGCGGGGACCTCATACAAACCTACCGAATTGTTAGAGGCCAAGACTGCGCCCTAGAATTTGATGATATCTTCGAATTGGCTCGGACTGACCATCTGCGAGGTTATCCTTTTAAACTACAGAGGAAACCGGCCCGTATCGACGTTCGACGAAACGCCTTCTCTCAGAGGGTCATTGGAGCGTGGAACGGACTCCCAGAAGATGTGGTCCTCTCAGATACTGTTGACATTTTTAAACACAAACTTGATTCTCATTTGCTGAGAAACTGTGGCAGATATAATGAACAAAGTGTCAGTAGCAGCACCTTGCAACTGGCTCACACTTATCGCTGATGTTAAGCCTAAATTTGTACATTTGTATTATGTACTATTGTTACGGTGGACCTATTATGCGATTTTGGTTATGAATAGGGAGCTCAAGGGCGAAAGCCTTCTTCCCTTAATAAAGTGACTGAAAGTGACTTATAATTCGCGGTCTTGCTCATCCAAAAGTCAATCCCAATCACCACTTAAATTTGTATATCGTACACTTCTTTACCCGAGCCTTAAACGTTGGTAACCAACAGCTTAACATATACCAGAAATATGATTGACACAAAAATCACTATTGAAAAATTAGATGCCGCAGCCATATTGCGTTTGCAAAACCTTACTGACAAGTACAACCATCTATTCACGATGCTTGACTCACTCTTTGACCCAAACAGTTTTTCAAACAATCTTACACGTGTACCTCAAATTGAACAGGTTATACACTTAGTTTCATCAGAGGTAGCAGATAGATTGAAACGTAGGTTTAACGTCATTATCCGAAACATTCCCTGCACAGTAAACACGACACCATCGATTCAACAACTCATAAACTCATGCGGCCTAAACATCCGCATAGCTTCGACTAAGAGACTAAACTCGAAAGGCAAAAATAAGCCAGTGTTGGTGACCTTCTTTTCACAGACTGAAGCCGATCTTATACTTGAAAATCCCGAAACAAACAAACTTCTGCGAAACCTAAAGTCGTTCATAGGTCCAGACCTCACCCGTATGCAAAGGCGTGAAGTTCAGACAAAAGGAGTACACCTTAACCAAGGCTCTCAGCAATGTGTCCCTCCGGTAGAGCCCCGAGCAAGCAATTCCACTAGGGAAGACTATAGCGAAAACAGTTTATCCCACTTTATACAAACAACTCAAAACAATGTTACACTAGTTAAACCTGCAGTGAGTACATCTAATGCTACTTCGTACACCGCTAACAGATAACGACTAACTGCAGTCAGGCGAGGAGGTCAATTCACAAAACAAGCACCTCAAACCTCAATAGCACCAACAGAAATAATCAAGGACTCGAACCTAAGACCAAATAATGTTACAATACTAGATAGTAACATAAGCTCTACGACAGGATCCAACAAAAGTATAACTCCAGTTAGCGTACCTAGCGTACCCACCCAAAAAGTTTTGCTTAGTACACCACCAAAACTCAAATGCTCTAAGCATGTAAACCATAGTAACAGTAACACACCAAAATCAAATCAACCACGAAATAATATTTCAAATAATACGTCAACTTCTCCATCCCCACCTGCATGGCAAGAGAATGAACTAAGGCATTCTAATCTTTCAACCAGTATTGCGACAAATGGCAACCAGAACTGCTACTAAGGCCGACAAGCTTTCCATAGAGAATACAGTTATCGATATGACTACGCCCAATCCTCCCGCCCAAGTGAGGCCGATCCTATACAGTCAACCAACACACTCAAACCCGCACACCCAACTCCCACCACACACTCTACCGATACACACCAGACCATTCCCTCAAACCCCATCGTACACATCATCATTCCCGCCAATGATTTCCACAATCCACTCAAATTCCACAATGCTCACCACCATATTATCCGACAGTCACACAATTTCCCTACATGAGCCCCTCACACATAAGCCCATCCAGTCAAATTCCACAATTCTCACCACCATATTATTCGATAGTCACACAGTTTCCCTACATGAGCCCCTCACACATTCAAATAAGTACCAGAAATCAGTTTTTTCACAGCGGATTTCCACTTCCATATTCGATACCTTAAGTGTCGCTCTTATAAATGCTAGATCAATAATACACAAAGTTCCACAACTTAAAACCTTTATCGAATCCTATAATCCGGGTATAGTCTTTTTAACAGAAACATGGGTTAACGAATTAACCTCTAATTCTTCACATTTTATATCAAACTACACCTTCTATAGACAGGACCATGCTAATGAACGAGGAGGAGGTTGTATGATCTACATTAATAATAATAAGTTGTATATTTCAGGCCCAATGGGCCTCATCAATAAACCAAAAATTCGATAACACGAAGTACTAGAAATAATTGGTTTAACTAACAGTATCCGTAGTCTATAGCTATAAGACGAGTATAACTGTTTAGAAGCGAATTTGTTAGATACGAAAAAAATGAATATAGCAGTGTCATGCGGAAGGTGAAATTCAAGGGCACACACAGATGAGCCACATCGTTCTCTATATTCTGACTATGTTTTCTGATACCCACTGCCTCTGTTAGTAGGGGAAGGGGCTTAGAAGCAAACTCAGTCGAAGCTGAGCGTGGGGCAGAACAAAAAGTATTAACGAAACATTACTGGTATAGACGGGTTCCCGGCACTACACTCGGGTTCCCAAACCGGTGCGGCATAATGGAACATAGGGAACCCACCAGTTTATGATCGTGATGGGCAACGCCGTATGAGATCCAAAAGTCCGTCAAATCTACAAGACCATCGTTGGGGATGTCTGAGATGTGACCAAATATAAGGCCCCGATGATGGTTGATGACCAGCGAAATGAGAGCCGTCAAGACTGCGTCCTGATTCCAGGGGACACGAGTCAAACGAAGGTAGTTTCAAGAAGGAATCCTTAATTCCCGATGGTCCTTTCTCGGGATCGTGGAAGAAGCTGCCCGGAAAAGATGAGGTAAACAAAAGGTTAATAGATTCAGTGTTAAGATAAATGTGCAGTCTTCGCTTGAATGCACATAGACAAGTCAAAGCCCGAATATCAATCGGCAAATTATTCCAAAGATAGCTATATCTAGAAGCAAAAAATAGAGATCGTTTAGAAGTGGAAGAAGCAGGAGGAGGTATAATCAACGTTGAATTTCTTAGGTTGTAAGGGCGAGTAACGGGAGTAAGGGCAGAAATCTTGGGGAGATTTGAACGATTATTAAGGCGAAACAGGAGACAAAACCCTGCTTCCAGTCTCCTGACCCATAGAAATTTCAGTTTCGTTATCTCACATCTATCTCAGTAGGAAGTATCTGAAAATGCCGGATAGAGGACCCTTTTAGTGAATCTTCTTTGGATACTTATAATTTTTGAATGGCTAGATTCGTTCATTAGACCGAAGAATGGACAACAGTATTCGAGAATAGGAAGCACATACATAGACTAGGAAGCACATACATTAGATCTACCATAGAACAGAGTGACTTTGAGGTTCTACAAAAAACGTTCAATGGCGAAGCGTGCTTCGCTATAATAACATCCAAGACCTTTAAAAGCATTCTAATTGGATGTTCCTACACACCTCCGGAATATATTAATAACGATACGGGCCTTACAAATCTACTAGATACTATATCAAATATCCAAACAGAATATAAGATAATTGCAGGAGACTTAAACCGTCAGGAAATAAACTGGGCAGAACTATCAGCCTCATCTAGACATGATGAATTGTCTTTTATAACTGGACACAAATAATAAATAAACCAACTAGAGGAAACAATATACTCGATTTTATTCTCACCAATGACATCTGGCCCTTATATACGCACTACGACAGCTTAACTTTTGATAGTGATCATAAAGCAATAATAAAAGTGCTCCCTCTTAACATTAAAATAAGACCTGATCCTAGTTACACTTCTATAAACCCGAAAAATCTTGACATTGAATCTATGAATAACTACATAAGGCCATTAGATTGAAGTTCTTTCCTCCTAACGACATCCCCTCTAGAAGCTGTAAACATATTATATGCCACCCTTAATTTAATTCGCGATATCCTAATTGACGAGAGATCCCCATATACGAAATCACTAATCCCAAACTTCCTTTCCAAACGGCTAAAAAAACTTAAAAAACAACTCCACAACCCATGTATTAATTATATATCCACGCTCAGACGCATTACAGAGGTTCACGAGTTAGCCCAGAACATTGAAACAAATAAGACCAAAGAAGCAGAACATCGGGCAATCGAGTCCCCAGAAGGGACAGCCCAAATCTTCCGGAAAAAAATAAATAATCATCAAAAGCAAGGCCCCCAGATCATGCTTGATGTCCAAGGAATAGTAATAACAAATGGCGATCAAATAGCAAATCTTTTTAACGAGTATTTCTCAACCAACTATTCAGTCAAGAAAAAACCGATCCCCAACCAACAGAAATGACGGCGCTCGTATTAAAAGCGATATTGTTTAATGAAAAAACTTTCAAGAAAGCTATCCGCCAGCTGTCTAATTCCACATCATTTGGAACGGATAGAATCCCACCTTGCATACTGAGACATATGACATCTGCCCCATGTACTCTTATTTCTGGCAAACCTAGATTACTGCTCCCCAGTACAGCAAATGTCTCATCCCCCTCAAGTCACCAGACATCCCCGTCTACTTCCAACTTAGATGCTTCGCCAGTTGCCATAGCTAGTAATTCTGGTAGCCCTCCTAGAAATTCCGAAAAGCCCTCTACGTCAAGTCGACCAACAGCTTCAATACTCGATCAGAGTCCTCCCAAACCTTATATTAAATCACCCAATTCAGGTCGTCGAAAGGGTGGGATCCGGAACTCAACCGCGAGCATGCAGCCTTCCCAAACACAAATTAAGCCTATACAACAGGAAGATAACAAACGGCTGAGTCGTTCCTGAATATCCTGCATATTGTTCATATATATTTGAAAGTGCTTCTAAGCAATTAGGCGTATTGTTTTCTCAGTCTGCTTCAAATATTTGCAATACTCTACACACCGTCGGAAGATTTTCCTTATTTTGAATATCAGTCAACACACTACGTCACAGTCACAAAGGCAAATTTAAAATTTTGAATTTAATCGTTTCGTTTACGACTAAAATGGACGTAGAAACTATTGCTCTCGATAATTCTACAAAACTGCCAGCGGGGCTGGGAATCGAACAGCAGATACCTCGGGTGGAAGTCGAATGGCTAACCGATGGAGCTATAGAAGCGTATAGCCGTAAGGATCAAATTCAGTCATCAAATACGAAATATCGGTCACGAAGCTTATTGAAAAGTCCTCCTGCCAAGCGAACTAAAAGTTTTAAATGTTTAAGGGAGGCAACTCATAAAGATGAAGCCTGCCTATCATATTTTACCCTTCTTAACAAATTTAAGAACCTTGAGGAAGTGGTTAATAGTCTTAGAGTGGAGCTGGAAGAGCTGAAGAAATTTTCTCGATTTCACCCTCACGAGGAAACACTGGTGATGCATGAACTTAAGGGAGGGGACCTAACGTACGCAGCAGCAGCATCTCTCGCCGAAGCGTCTGCGCACAAAAATGATCAGGCAAGTAACATAAATGGTCAAGTTGTCCTCGACGAGGAGCGCCGTGATCAAGATTCTACAGAAACATCTCTAACGGTCTGCGGGACTAATACTCTGCGCCCAATCTCAGCACATGAGGAACTTTCCGAATTACAAACCCCGCTAATTATAGGCTCATTTTCCGGACCGAAAGTGCAAAATGTACCCAGCACATCAACCACTCCTAGTGGGTATGCTAAGGCTGCATACAAATCACAGAAGGAAACCAAAAATGTAGAAGGGGGGCAGCAGGAAGCCAGACCTGATCGGTGCCATCCCAGACTCCAAAAGAAGCCTATCTCTGGTGATGGTAGTGGAAACGCAAAGTCAAAAACTATTCCTAACAACATCTCGGGGTCTTCCGATAGCAGTAAGACTGGAAATACATCACGGGTTTCCCTTGACCGACAAAACTGCATAGTTGTTCAAGACGAGTCAAACGGAACTACAGGTAAGGTATTACAGAAGTCGTCCATAAATCGGGAAAACAACATTATCATACAAGGTGCTCCTGAGTCCACGTTTGACAGTACAACGGAACGAGTTGCACACGACTATGATCGAATACACGAATACGTCAGCGCTGTCCTAAAGAATGGGGAAACCTATACCGTCAATAAAGCCTTCCGTCTGGGTAAAGCAGACCTAGGCCGCGACCTACAAACAAACCCAAGGCCTCTCAAAGTTATATTTGATAACGAAGGCTTGGCATCAAAATTGCTAAAAGGAAAAATGGCCTTACGAAATTCGCACAAGCAAGTGTTTTTTTAGCCAGAATACGAGCCGAGGGAGCGGATGAAAATGAGGCAACTAAGGATAGAATTGAGAGAGAGGACCGAAAGCGGGGCAAAGGGCCTGAAAATAAAAGATGGGCAAATAATACAAGTCAAGGAGCCCTTCCTCTGGCCAAAACCTGTCACGATGAGGGTTGGGCCTCACGGAGTAAACTGTCACTAAAGGTCCTAACCGCAAATGTACAAAGCTTGTTTAACAAGCTGGACGAACTAAAAAACTTGGTCGAGGAGGTGAAACCAGACATCATGGCTTTAACTGAAACCTGGCTTTCAAAAGATATCGCTGATTCTGAATTATCACTTAGAGGATATCAGCTTTTCAGGAAAGACAGAAAAACTAGGGGAGGAGGGCTTATAGTCTATGTCACTTGCAAGCTGACAGCCACGGCTGAAGTACCGGTCCCAGCACGAGATGTGGAAATGCTAAATATTACTATATCTGCTAAGTACGCCACGCCACTGACGCTTTCGGTGACATACCGCCCGCCAAACCATTCTCATGACCAAGACACTATCCTCATAGCAGAATTGTATAGGGTTAGTGAGAAAAAAGACATCCTAATCGTTGGGGACTTTAACGCTCCTGGTGTTGACTGGCAGACATGGACTGCACAGGGTCTTCAAGACAACTTCAATCACAAATTACTACAATGGGCCACAGCCAAACTGCTCTGCCAAACCATCGCGTTTGGAACGCGGGCTAGGGAAGGACAACAGTCGAACTGTCTCGACCTTATCTTTACACGAGAGGAGGAAACTGTGATTGACCTGCAGGATCGACCACCATTAGGGTCAAGCGACCATATTATGCTGTATTTCGAGTATTCGCTGTTCTCCAAACCCTACTCCTCCGACACATGGGAAAGTAACATTTGGAAGGGCGACTACCCACTTATGAGAAGAGAAATGTCAGAGGTATCATGGGAAACAGATCTCCAAGGTGGGGCAAATGAACAGTGGATGACCTTTAGCTCGACGTTGAAAAGGACTCTCTGTCTCAACTGTCCCTTCAGAAGAAAGACAAGTACGAATCGCCCGAAGTGGATGAACTCAAACTTGCAGGCCGCTTTCAAAAAAAGAAACCGCTTCTGGAGACGCTACAGACTAACCGGCTCCGGTAAACACTTACGGGAGTATAAGCAACAACGTAACATTTGTAAAAGAGAAGCTACTAAACTGCGCAAGAAATACGAGTTGAACATATTACATAAGTCGCTGGAACACCCCAAGATCTTGTATGGTTACATACGAAGCACGAAGAGATCTCAGGAACTGATCCCTGCCCTTAGATCAGCCGATGGACAACTGGTGACCGAAGACCAGCTGAAAGCCTCCCTCCTCTCCGATTTCTTTGAATCCGTCTACACCCGAGAACCTACAACTTTTGCTGACGGTCCGTCCGCTCATCAACCGATAACTGCACCCTTACCCTCCTCCTTATTGCCCAAAATAGAGGACCTAGAGTTTTCACACAACACTGTCAGGGCCGAATTACTCCAACTTAAGCCTGCCAAATCACCTGGGCCGGACAAAATTCCTGCACTAGCACTAA
>JAYGXS010000004.1:4008289-4067619 GCA_036362985.1 Ligula intestinalis | reverse complement strand
ATTTCGACTTTCTACGTCTACTTGCACATATTGTCAAATTATTTTTTTGAATTTTTATATTTTCGAAATTAATTTTGTACAGATCGTGCCGTACCGGCGCTGAAAAATATAAATTCCAAATTCCGAATTCCAAATCCAGATTTCAGCCCCTTCTAGATACCATCAATTTTTCAAACTGGTCTCAGTTTGTCTGTTCCGCAACAAGGGATGGTCCTTAGTCTTTCTCGTTGCGGTTCTGCTATTTTCGCCACCTCGTCGCTTAACTCCGCAGTCTACAAGTTCACATCTCCGGCGTTTCGTTAGTGATCACGTGACCTCTGCCGTTCACTCTCTTGTCGACCCTGTTGTCCGCGCTGGCCTCCTCTGGTTTCACCTCCCTGATGGTTGATCATGAAGCCAGTCGGGCGGTGTAACAATGGTGAACGACAGCCTCTGCTGTTATATGATTTCTCCAATGACAAGAAGCGTTTCCAACCCTCATTCGTTCTCATCAACAGTCCTGTCTCATCTGCACTACAATCAATCCTCTCAACCAACCCCCTTAATTTTGTTGAAGCAGTTTTTTTTCTCCTACGTTTTGTTATTTTAAGCGGGGGTTCGCTGAACTCCGCCCCAGCTTTAATGGTAGGAGTTTTTTTCACTGCTTCCTTCTTAGTTCACCATGCGTTGACTACTAGTTTAAAACGGCGATATGTTTGTGAATATGAATTAATCTACCAACACTACTAAGCGCTCCCGCTGTCTATGTGGTTGTTTCATGGAGAGCAGCATTTATCAACTTTGTATTTATTTTTCCACAGCACTAAGTTTGCAATGGCGAGGCCCTCCGGGCCTCAAATATAAAATTTATTTATTTAAGGCAATATTCTCTTCTTCTTCTTCTTCAGGATAGTAAAATGGTTTTTAAATCCGTTTGCATTTTCCTCTGCAAAGTCAAGCATCACTTCCAAACGCTGCAAGCTCTTCTCCCTTTTGCAACCTTAGCGGTGATCTTCGAGGTCGCTATTGATGGTTATCGCGTGGTCGCCAACTTGTCAGTGGACTATTGAGTCTGGTGGGTCGCATCTTGGTGATGTTGGCTTGACTTCTACCGTCTTCTCCTGTTGTCCCGGATGACCCCTTCTTAATTTACCGCTATATTATTCTTCCAAAGTCAATAAGCGTCCTGAACCCTCAACAGCAGGATCCAATCTAACTGCATCATGTCATACTATGCTATCTATTAAGTCAGTTTTTACTCCTACATCTTTTTTGGAAATCGGTGGCTCTCTGAACTCATCCACCGATGTAGGAATTTTTTAATGCCCAGATAATTATTTTATAAGAGTTCGTTGCTAATCGAAGCTATTTTTATTTTCTTATTTGCACGATAGCACAAAGTTTGTGATGAAAGTGCCCCTTTGGCCTTAAATATACAATGTATTTATTTATTCCGCAAAGCTTTCCGGACCCATTATCTTCAAAAAGAGTCCACTGTCAGAACGATCTACGACAAAGGATTCGGGTCTAACTTACACGAATTAGGTTGCATAATCGCCTCATATAAGATCGAATTTCTACAAAGGCCGCACAGATATGTAGTCATATATCACATAAATTCCTCCTTTGGGAAATAAAGATAAAACAGTACTGCATATTTGTTCTCTCCATCTTAGAATACTGTTGTCCCCTTTTAGTTTTTATGAATTCGTCTGACTGCAGTAGGGTGGAATAGGTAGAGAGAGTTTTCATTAGTAAGTTGTTTTCTTTTTCTGGATTCATCATCTCTTATACAGATAGATGCTAGTCAGCGAACAATAAATTTCCGTAGGTGAGAAGACACGAAGCCGGTACATGTTTCCGGTTTCGCGTTAACAATAGCCCTAATCTCCCAAAAATTAACGCTCTTACTCCGGTAAACCGACCTTACACCACTCGTAAATTCACCATGGCAATTTTACCACACATTATCTCCACATCCAACCATTCTCGTTTTTTGGCCTCCAAATGTACTTTCAGAAGTTGAATTGGCGAATATAAGTTTGTTTTCGATAATTCTCATAAGGTCTTTACATTTATATGGTAAAGGGCCAAATAAAGGATGTCAACAGTTCCATTCAAGCGCATCTGGTAGACTCTGACCATCGCGTGGATGCCAAAGAGGCGTTCCGAGTTATCTACAAGGTACCTTCAAGCTACCCAACATTTCTTGGACAATGTCTGTTGGCTACGGAAGAAGTGGCCGCCATCAAGCTACGCCGATCGATCCTGTGCGCTCAAAAGAACTTCGTCGCAGCGCCGCATTCGCCATGGTCAAAAGCTGCT
The DNA here is from genome assembly GCA_036362985.1 of Ligula intestinalis. Taxonomy (NCBI): domain Eukaryota; kingdom Metazoa; phylum Platyhelminthes; class Cestoda; order Diphyllobothriidea; family Diphyllobothriidae; genus Ligula; species Ligula intestinalis. Next base: position 4,065,315 of record JAYGXS010000004.1, on the reverse strand, counting down.
AATCCAACAGCCAGCTGCTTAACACCTCAGCCGACTACAAGTTCCCCTTAATGCTGAACGTATTTTGACCCCCCTTTCCTTCCCCCCATTCCCCTTATCCTGACAACAGTTCTATTTTTCTACCAACCCGAATTTTTCATTTGCTTAATTACCATATAAATGCAAAGGCCTGATGAGAATTATCGAAAACAAACGTATGTTCGCCAATTCATCTTCTGACTTTTTCAGTGGGAATTTTCGCAAAATATATTTTCATCTGGAATAATCTTCCACTCAAAATTGGGGCGTCGTCTACATCACATATATTTGAAGGCAAAATATGTAAACATTTAAATCTGGAGGAAATGGTGTGCTTATTGTCTTCTTCCTTCCTTCCTAAACACGCAAATTGTAGACTTTGAATAGGTACTCCTGGTATTTGAGGATCTTCCCAACATAGTAAATTGGTCTCCAAATATGTTTACATTTGCCTCTGCAGACTGAAGCATTATTTCCAAATTATGCGAACTCTTCTCTATTTTGCAACCCTGACGGTAGTCTTTTTCGTCACTATTTATGATTATCGCGCGTCCTTTTTTGTCGCGAAGTTGACGGTGGACTCAATATTCTGCTTGCTCGCACCTCGGCGATGTTCTCGTTACTTTTATGATCCCCTCCTCGTTCCGACCCAGTTGTCTCTGATGAGCTCCTCTTGAATCATCCCCAGGACGCTGTATGATTTTTCTTCACGACAAGAAGCCTTCGGAATGCTAAAAATCACGATCCCGTCTCATTGCATCATATCATACCATATCAATCTAAGCACCGATTTAAGAAGTTTTTTCTCCTAAATTTTTCCGGAAATCATTAGCTCGCCGAACACTGCCAACGATATGGGCGTTTTTTCCCTGCTTCTTTTTAAGTTCACTATAGTTAACTAATATTGTTGAATATTATTTTAAAAAGTGTCAAGTGTAAGTCGGATCTGACTTAATATGGTCAACATACTACTCATTCCTGTTGTTTATGCAGTTGCTTTCTTGCAGCTGTGATTACCAATCTTATATTTATTATTATCACAGCAGTAAGTTTGTAATTAAAGGGCACTTTAGACTCTATATATATAAATGATTATTTCGGAAGGCCCTCGACAGCGCTCCACACCAAAGATTCCTACACAGATTAGTGCCTGCATATAGATAGTGCCCTTTTGGCGCTAACAAATATTAATTCCAAATTCCACAACTTGAGCATGATGAGTTTTGGAGGCAAAACTCTTAAGAATTTCATCGTAAGTCGTTCCCAAATTGTGCTTTTACGACGACAACAATCAAGGGCGACAGACATTAAGAGTGGATTCCCTCAAGTTTCAGTACTCGGACCGGCCCTCTTGCCTTTGTTCGTTAATGATTATGTGCAGGAATTGGACTGTGAAGGTGCAATATTTGCAGATGATGTAAAACTATGGAAGTTCATCGAGAGTGCTGCCAATTAAGATGATGTCCAGGAAAATGTTTGTCGAATAACACATTCGTCAGGCAGATGGTTCATGCCCTTCAATTCGAACAAACCCACTCTGCTACGCCTGTGTAACCGTAATCCGGTCACTGATACGCGAGCCTACTAGCGGAAGATAATCTCATTATAAAAATCAGAAAGACAGAAAGATCTGGGCATCTGGATCACGGACTTACTCAAACGTTCTCCACAATATCGAAACACGTCTAAAGCTGCTAATTAAATATTGTACACCAGCAAGCGGGTATACACTATTATTGATGAAGAATGTTTCTCGAAGATCTTCGTTACTTTCATAAGGCCAAATATCGAATAAGTGATTCAAGCCTGGAGGCTGCGGCAGTATTATAACGTACTCGAAAAAAGTGCAGCGGCGGGCTATAAAATTAGTAAGAGGCCACGGTGCACTATCATATGAGATCCACCTTAATAATCTTAATCTATATTCTCTGAGTTATAGGCGGTTACGCGGAGACTTGATACAAACCTTCTGTATCGGGCGTGGTTTGGACTGCGCTCTCATGTGTAACGAATTTTCCAACTCGCTACTACAACTAATCTCAGGCAATTTCCTTCAAAAATGAACTGGATTGTGTTGTCGCCATAAGTTCTGATTATACAAAGGTTTAGAGCGCCGTCTTACTTCCGCTGAGGAAAAGCATCGGAGTAGAAACCTAAAAAAATGCAAAGGGTGGTAGAAGTATTGGCCTTTACTATTCAATGAGAAGGAATGTAAAATTATACTTGTAAGCCGAACCAGCTCTCAAAACCGCATGGCTTACTGTCTGTATTGCATATCACTCGACGCAGTGGGTGTGTAAAATAACTTAGGAATGTAGACAATAACCTCGCTGAAACTTCCTTCGCTTAAACTTCCTTCCTTCCTTTGCATTACTGTCGACCATGTTCTCCTCTTCGAAATTGGTGATTAATTTATGGACATAAGAAATCGATCGAATTTTGCTGCAAGCCTTGCTAAGATAGAAAGAAAAGAGAGAATTTACCTGACTATTCTTCTTAGTTTGAGAAAATAAGTGGATAAGATCACCAACGCGTAGAATTTAGTTATGCTGATCCACACATTGTAATTCTGAATTGAGCGTCCAATAAAAACTGAACACGCCGCGCCGCTGACAAGTAGTTTGCATCGTAACCACTTTTATAATTTCGCGGCCGCCTGTTGTACGTGGTTTCCTCAATGGAGAATCCACACGCCCGCAACGTCGCCGATTTACTTAAAGAATTAAATGTTTGTGCAAACTCTGGACTTAGTGAGAAGCAAGTCGATGCTTTAAGTGAAAAGTATGGACCGAATGGTAATACTGCTCTTTATATCGCTCACATTTTAAATAGAATTGCCCACGGAAGAAGGTATTTTTTGCAGAAGTATTTGAATTCTGAATTGTTTAGCAAAACCACTGTGGAAGCTTGTGCTTGAACAGTTCGATGACTTACTGGTGAAAATTTTGTTGCTTGCGGCTGTGATATCATTCGTAAGTGTTATTATTGCCTTACTCTTTTGAAGGTCCTTGCGTTGTTCGAAGAGGGAGAAGACTCTACCACAGCCTTTGTAGAACCATTTGTGATATTACTCATTCTTATTCTGAATGCCATCGTCGGTGTCTGGCAGGTAACTTAGCGGCCAATCCGTAACCAAATTCTCAGGAGCGTGATGCAGAATCAGCTATTGAGGCACTTCGAGAGTACGAGTCTGATGATGCAAAAGTTATCCGACAAGGCCACGAAGGTATTCAACGCATCAAAGCGAAGTGTCTGGTTCCTGGAGATATCGTGGAAGTATCTGGTGAGATTTTTCATTCCCTATCTATATCAAAAGTTTTAGTTTCTGACCCAATAATTGACTTACTCAGATTATTTATTTTGGCAACTATTATGCTGTGTATTTCGTGAGCGGTAGCAGAAAAATGCAGCAAACGAGGTAGCAACAATAAGTACTTTTCATGAAACGCCTCGACACGTTATGCGCACAACGGAAGTTCAACGCGTACGTGTTTAATTAGCCGAAGCTAAAATAAAATCTTTTTTTCGCGCTGGAGGTTGACTATCTTCGCATTCATATGCTGAGTAGAGGAGGTTAACGTCGACGAAAACTTAGGCGATGCTCCAGGAAGAAATTTCCTGGAGTTTTTTCTTACAAAGTTAATTAAAACTAGTCAATATGTGTTGCGGGTGTTGGATGTTGCAAGCACTGTCAAATATGTTAGCACATTGCGAGCATTTGTTGCTCCCCCCGTTCCCGTTTCGCTCTTTAACTAATAAGGCACAACTGCTAATGTTGCATTTTCAGTTGACATGGCATATGTCAGGCAAGGTTTTTGCTGGACAGTTTTTCCAGACTCATATCGATATCTTAGGTCTACTTAGGCCGGCAGGAATGATGTCTAATCTATATTTTCCCTAAATCATTATGTGCAAAGCTATAACTTTTGTAGAAAGATAATCTACAGGGAGCTTAGACACTGAAAGCGTCCCTTAGGTGGTGAAAACTTGAGTTTCCCTTGCGCAGTGAAAACTATACGATGATCCGGCGGTTGAATTAGCACTTATAGAGACACTTATATCTGCTGAAGATTTAAGTCATTTCGATGAGATAGCCCTCTTAAATGGCATAAATATAAAATGTCCATAGATTGCAATTGAATTAGTAGTCAGACCTAGGTTCTCAACATAATGAGTAAAAGGGGTTCAGTTATTGGAAATTATCAGAAGTCAACAAAAACAGGTAGAAACAGTATACTACAGTAGGCTGTCTACCAAGACTTAAGCAGATCAATATAACAAAAGTCTTTTAGAGCTAACCAGAGTTGCAGGGAGGCTTCCAGCCTATTCTATACTGCTTCCCGTCATCTGATGGCCATAGAGTTCTTCACACGTAATTTTTCGGTTTACTATGTAAGGTTTCGCTCTCAGGCCACAATCTCCGATCTTCATCGTGGTTTAGCGTCCTGTAGGGAATTTCAGTTGTCATTAGGTTACTAATGTATCATACTCTGTTAAGGAGCCAGTGCATACACAGTTGCAATGTTATGCTTAGACACTGGACAAAGAAGATTATACAAGATGACCTCTATGATCTTGCTTGTTGTGCTGATGGAAATTCTGGGATAATAATTGACCTCAGAAAATTCTGTTCTGCGCTTTCTTAAAGTATGACAAAAATTCAGTTCTATCCTTTAGCGGTCAAGAAGGAACTAGTTCTTAAATTATATTCCTGACTATGGATAAGGAATTATACAAAACCTTGTTCAGATTCCGGTCATGGGCCTTTGGTTGAATAAAAATAGGATAGTCTGCTCATCGCATATGTAACTGCAATTTTGGCGTTATCTGTACACGCGCTTTTGTTTAACGAAAAAAGTGCAGCCGTCTGAATATAGGCATTTAAGGTAAGGTCCGATCACTTCTGCCTATGTGTTGATGTTTTGACTTTGGGAACGATAATTGTATTTAAGCCATTTCCCATGATTATGAGTGCTATTGACATATTTTCGTTTGCGCATCTTCGCAACTGTTAATGCATCGAAAAAAGGTCTGGCCCTATTTCGCCTTATCTTGTATGATGTGATGTTGCTGCGGATTTAAACACGTCCGGTTGAGCTTATTTTATGAATTCGTCTGGTTTTCAGTAACTGCTGACTACACGTGTCAGCCTTACACGTTCAGTTAAGACATTACACCGATTTTCTGAACCAAAATTAAGTTTAACATTTCAGCCCACAACAGTTTATCAACATAAACCCTTCTTAGGTGATCAGCGAGCGCCTTAAAAATTATGCTGATAAAAAATAACTGTGCCGTTAGAAAGCTAGCTTATTTTGACAAGAAGTGGACGGTTATATCCTTTACTTTCTAATACATCCGATAAGCTTGGAAAGCTTAATGTTAAAAATCATTTGATTAATTTGCTAAGTATATTTAGCAAGAAAAAACACTGATAGTCCTGTAAGGTAGTCTAATTCCACCTTGTTTAATTTCTATGCCTTGTACCGGTTTCCCTGAGATAGGCGCTGCCCTGTCAATATGAGGTTAGCTTCTTGGTGTGTAGTACGCGCAAATATGAAGGTTTTTTGCCAGTTTGCTAGCGGTAAATGTGTGTACTTCGACTTAATTTCTTAGCTTAGTAAATTAGTTGAAGACGTCGGCCCTGCAGCCTACAAAACGACAATGGTAGTCCACAATTCGCGCACTGGTCACAGTAAGTAGACGAACTTTGTATCCAAAACAGTCGAATCTACTTATCCCTATACGCATTATAGGGCCTGGAGGAGTTTTTCTTCATCAGCAGAAATAGTACTCTTTCTGAGTAGCTGTACAATATTCTAGAAAAGCATAAAAGCTAGATTCCTGAACAAATCATGCACATGGCTGCAAAATTTATTTGAAGTCACGCAACAAAACAGTACAAACCTTTGCAGTAATATAGCTCTATCTTAACCATAATCCTTTAATCTGCTCTTTATTTAGTTGGTGACAAAGTGCCAGCAGATATTCGGATAATTGACATACACAGCACAACTTTGCGCGTTGACCAATCCATCCTTACGGGCGAGTCGGTCTCGGTGCTGAAACAAGCTGATGCCATCGCGGACCTGCGAGCTGTCAATCAGGACAAAAAGAACATGCTGTTTAGTGGAACCAACATTGCTTCCGGCAAATGCAGTGGCGTTGTTGTTGCTACCGGTCTGTCAACTGAAATCGGAAAGATCAGAAACCAGATAATGGAGACTGAGCAAGAGAAAACACCACTTACTCAGAAACTAGATGAATTTGGTGAACAGCTGTCCAAGGCAAGCGTTTGAGCTGCTTTTTTCTGACTGCGCAGTGCAAATATTATGTTTTTTTGTCCTCTGCAGACCGCATAAGCCGTAGACTTATAAGCCGATTCCATACATTGTGCTGACTCCTGCAGTACGGAGGCTCCGGTATAAATTTATACAGAAAATAATCCTATATTTATTTCTGCATCTTAACATTCCGGTGTCGGACCCGTTAAACTTCGCGCCATTGCTTAAACGCCGCATATTTTTGAAGTTGTTTTGGGTGTTCACGTAAAGTTAATCGTACTTCTTAAAGAGAATGGGGTTTATCCTCGTTAATTCTTGGTTCGTAGAAAATGGACGTAACTGTGCGTTTTGACTGCAGTTTCTTAGTCATTAACAATGTCTAGCAATTCATGTTTATTGAGGAATAGGCGCACACTCGTCTGTTGGCTGCTTGGAACAAACAAAGCAGAGGTCACGGATATGCAACCAACTACCAGGTCGAAATCGACTAAGTAATGATTGCCGAGAGGAGGAAAGTCATGTAAATATGTGCGTGAACACGGCGCAGATGTTCCACAGATGAGATCAGACTATGATGTGCTTAATAAAGGCAGAATAAACCTGAAGCAAAATGTATCAATATACCCGCATTTTTTATCGTCCATACTCTCTTCAGACAGGTTTTTTTTGACATCTAAGCTGCCCTCTTTTGCTTTTGATTTGCATTTTATCCTAAACCTGTTTTGTGTCCCTCGCGTTTAACTGATGAGCCATCGTGTTTCCAAATCACTAAGAACTCGGGAGTCACGTTGCATGATGCTGGTATTACTCCGCGTTCTTCATCATGCATACGTGTCGAACAATAACTGCAAACATTCTAAAAACCGAATGTCCTTCCAAAATGAAATTTTGAAGTATGCATAATCTGTCACAAAACAAGTGTGAGCAGTTCACTTGTTATGCATTCTTGCTGAAAAGTATAACTGCATATACATAAATATGTGAAAGTTGCGAAATAGTTAATACTTATTTTCCTTAATTCACCCGGTAATATAGATAGTTCGAGAGTTTCCTAATAAGAATGCAAAACATTACCGTGTATTTGAGAGGTTGGACATCTTTTTACTCTAAGTTACAACTTTACGAAGCCAATATTTTGTGTTAGAAATTATATTTTAAGATTTTTTCGTGAACATCGGTTTGAAAGTGATGCAGCAGTGAGTATGCCGTCACCACCGACGTTTTTAACCTTTGCAATTAGGATCTTCTGCACTCCATCCACCCGAGAACTTTCCTATCCCCTGTTTCAATTCCTTCCAAGTAATTAAGCAAATTACAGGCTAGATATCGGTCAGACGTTGGCATTTGCCTGTCATAACGTAACTTCCCAGACATTCAGTCTCAGACCCATGCATGTAGCTAACCCTTTACTCCTAAAATTTGCTGCCCCGGTTCAGCAAGAAGTTTTCCATACGAATGACCGATTTTTTAGTTATCATTAAGCAAAATAAAATAAACAGATGTGCCAACTAATCATTGTCAAGTATCGGTGTCTAAGAATTTCCATTTGATCAAGAATACGCACCATTTTGTTCCAGTTCAGGTTTTCTTGAAAGCCCTTTCTGGACTACCACATTTCTCATTTACAAACGTTTTTTTTACCTCGAGCGGCAACTATCACAGTACCCTCAAACCGAAATTTTGGCTTCAACTACGAGTTTTTTCGTGTAGTTTACTTTTTTCTTGATTTCAGGTCATTACTGGCATCTGCATTGCCGTTTGGATAATCAATATCGGTCACTTTAATGACCCCGCTCATGGTGGCTCATGGATTAGAGGTGCGATCTACTACTTTAAAATTGCAGTTGCACTGGCTGTTGCTGCTATCCCCGAGGGTCTTCCCGCGGTCATTACCACTTGCCTAGCTCTGGGCACGCGGAGGATGGCTAAGAAAAATGCCATCGTGCGTTCTTTGCCCTCGGTGGAGACTCTTGGTTGCACCAGTGTTATCTGCTCTGACAAGACGGGCACTCTGACGACCAATCAAATGACAGTATGCCGGATGTTTACTTTTACTCAAAATGAGGATACCGGAACCCCCGGAGGTGATGGAAAGTCGGTCGTCGACTTTGACGAATACGAAATTACCGGATCCAAGTATGCTCCTGAGGGTGAAGTGTAAGTGGATTAGCAAATTACCCGTTTAATATCATTAATTCAACAAAACGTACGCACATTTTCTCAAAACGTGACGTGGGGTCCTTATAATGAAGGCACTTTTGAGTTGGCACGTCAAGATTGAATTATCTTCTTTTTATTTAAGAACTTGTCTCAGTACAGGACAAAATTAACGTTTAACTTCTTTTTTACTTGATCAACCTTTTTTGCACTTTTTAATCCATTTAAATAATATGTGACCGACAGAGTTTATCCGTTTTTTGTTCACATTAATGTGATTTATTTCCCTTGAATCACTGTCAAGTTTGAGAATCTTAACAGTCCTATTTTACATGCTATTTGAAATTTGTTTTCTTACGTGGGGCCTAATTTTCATGCGATTTTCTTAGGGACTATCCTAAACTTTTATGCTCGAGGTTTAGTCAACCGCACACTTTGCTTTGCTGTCAGTAATGGCTTTTATGGCTTGTTATTTGAGTCGGCGTTCGAAGAATGTATCTGTTCGAGGGTGATGGTTGGATTTAGATTTTTTAGCAGTGGTGGTTTTGTAACGATGAGTATTAGGTGCACTCTTATTGGAATAAGCCATCCCACCTATAGACATTTTCAGCGGGACAGTGAAGATCTGCCAGTTTTCAAGCCTGGTGCGCTTATGTCTCTGATCAGGTTGACTAGAAAAACCGTTTGATTCTGCCAGCACAGACACGCGTAGGTATCGAAAAACTGTCACGCCGATAACTGAGAAAGCACCCGCGGGTATAACGAAAAAGAAAACTAATCACTAAAGCACCACACTTGCCAGGCCCTGTAGGGGATTTTGCAACCTACGCGCGCACTCTTTTGACTTTTAGTTAGCCATCAGGGATTGATTTTCTGCTGATCATTTTGCGAAATAGCCAGAGCACCCTGTTAGCGGTTGGCCATGAGTGGTGTTCGGTGATCTTACTTTTTTCTGGTGTGGTATATGAAAATTCCATTCTGCATAACAGGACTGCAGTAAGGTCGATGAATTAGGTAAATTCTGTGCTAATGTCTCACCTTCCTTCTTTTCTACAGTTTCCAAAAAGGCAAACCCGTAAAATGCGGTTCAAATCCCTGCTTGGTTGAAGTTGCCGAAATCTGCTCCCTCTGTAACGACTCAGCTCTGGAATACAATATTGCGCGAAATGCCTTTGAGAAAGTGGGTGAAGCGACCGAGACTGCTCTGGCTTGCTTGGTTGAAAAAATGAATGTCTCCGGTGTAAACAAGGCCGATTTGACTAAACGCGAACTGGCCATGGTCTGCAACAACGCAATCAAGGTGGGTGGGGTCTGTGGAACTTGTTGTGCTTTTACTGCATAATATTGCCACATAAACAACTGTGTTCTTTTTTAACATGCCTCCTTAATTTAGAATTGTGTTTGTTAGTGTCCTGAAAACTCTTCGGTATGTGATGTTTTTTCTTCCGGAGGCTTTGCTTCTAGCTTGTGCCTTCGTGGCAACGATAAGTACCTTGTGGAGACACATGCTACCGGCAATCATGAGCGTCTCCACTGGCAGCTGATTGCATGCCTGCTGTGTAACACGCAGATTCGCAGATCTCATGGATGGGACGCCACGAGCATGTAGCGGTAAAACCTGCAGGCGCAGCTGGGCACCGATCTGGCCAATGGGTTGCGTTACGAAGAGCTAGGAGTTATATTAATAGTTCGTTCGTCACAAGCGATGACGTCTTTCGTGTGTCCCAGGGAATAGGCAAAGCACTGGTGGCTTGTACATGATGAAGCAGATTTGAAGCAGACTTGCGGAGCGTCTGTCACATTTCCAACGGACCTTGCGGCTTTCAAATGGTAATTCCAAGTGGGTCGGAGGGTGACTGAGAGCTTACGAGTCCGTCTACGCGTGCCGCGTATACGACATGGTCTCCATGACGACGGTTCCGATCTAGCGTAAGTGAACGTACCGTAAAGGCCGTTGCAGCCTGATTATCAGTTCTGTGGGTTACTCGTCAATTCGTAATTGTTAAATACCCGACTTTTGGCGCGTCTTGTTAGATTGAAACGGGTCAGATTTATTGTAGACAAGGAATATACCGATTTTCCCTGATGGGTGAATTCCATAGTGTCGGTCGTACTGTTTTCCCTTTTCTATGTACCAGTCGGCTGTTCGATTCTATCAACCAGCTATTGATATGATTGAGCACAGTGGGTGATGCGGCATGAAGGCCTGCCATCCAACACATTCCTGAAATCTTAAATTTGTGTCAGCTTGAGGGGTAAATGGAGACGTCTTCCTACGAGTCCAGGCAGCACAAACTTTCACCCAAGCACCCCACGCAACCGATATCCATCAAGCCATCCATTCAACATTGTTCTGGATAACCTAGAGATGGTTATGGACTATGCGCACTAATTAGTTTTTTGGAGGACCAAGGGAGCTGGGAACCATTTCATGTTTAAGAGCGAAGAGCAGCTTGCATTTCAGGCGGCGTTATTGAAGAGCCCTACTCACATTCTTTTAGAGGAGCCATTGTACACATAAAAGCCGCCTTTCTGTGGACTTCATTGTGCTGCTTGCCCTCATGATGGCTAAATACGGCTGTATAGACGGAACTAAACGCGCGTAAAATAGCTCTTGCGATATTTTTATTCACCCGAAATGGGGCCGTCGGGCTTCCGACGAAACCACCTGGTATTATCCTATCAGTTCGTCAATTACGACTCGGATGGATATAAGTCAGATATATTTCAATTACCGTCAACCTTGATTGACACTCAATCATCTTCAGTATGCACCAAAGAGGGGGTTTATATTTCCTAAATTAACACTGTCCACTTATCTTGCCCTCTTTCAGAAATCCTACACTAAGGAATTCACCATGGAGTTCTCTCGTGATCGGAAGTCCATGTCCGTATACGTCACTTCTACATCTCCCGGAAAACAAACATCCCGAATGCTGGTTAAGGTAGGTGTCTTCTCTGGGTTACCTAATCTCTGACACTAGTTGACCGCTGACCGCTCTTGTTTTGCTATTACTTTGGTCTGTTTGTTTACCGCTAGCGTATTTCCCGAGGATGTCTGTGACCTCGAGTATGCGTTTCTTTACATCTACGTAAATTTGACGACCCCCCCCTCTCTCTCTCTGTCTAGTCCAGCTTCTATACGCTGCAGATTATCCGAGTATAAGTCTGTAGCCACCCCACCTTCCTCTCAACAACCGAACTCACAACTCGGTTGCCTCGATGGCTAATTTACTTCTGTAACAATTCATTTCATCCAGCTTCCTGTGTGTCAGCACTAGAGAGTCAAGTTATGCTTTCGTGTCAAGCCTGTGTGTGCAGATGTTTTCTGTGGGCCGCTGCTACTTCACCGGTCTGGTTGACGTCAGCGGCAGTGGTTATTGGAGGACCGGTAGGGCCATGAAGGTGCCGACCACTGCTTTCGTCCACGTGGCGACGGCTGCAGTCGAGCTCGCCTTGGTATCAACAGTGTGACTCACTGCGGTTGAGTGCAAGTGCAGCCTGCGCGTACTTGTCTGCCTTGCTGCGTGTGTGTGTGTATGTGTGCGTGTCAAGGATGCGCTTTTGTTTTGTTATGTTTTGAGATGAACTGAAGAGTTGGCACCCTAGCCTAGACACCCCTGTAATTGTTAGTGTAGCCATTTAAATAGCACTTTTGTTGCCGAAGTCCCCTAAATGGCCAAAAGTGGTACCAGTGAATCACGATACTAAAGAAAAAATGTACAGATAAAATGCTGTACGAAGGGACAATTACACTCCCGGAAAATGTCATAATCGAACTCTTTTAACATGTAAAACTGCAATTTCCTCAAGTATAACATATAAAGAATACACAATTTGCTACTAAATGAGTACAAGAAAGCATATTTTTATTTTCTTTTCCTATACAATATGTATAACTTTATAACAGCTTATAAAATTAAAGATACGAAGCCCCCTTATTTAAGTTATCATTATTTACCCAGTGCAGGTTTTGCTGGCTATTGGTCAGAAACTGAAAAGCCGGTATTCCGTCATGAATGAAATATCTTGGCCGTATGCTATAAAAACTATACCTATCCACAGCCTACACAGCCACTTAGCGGCATGCAGTCATCCACGCTGTCTGTCTCCCGCCACCCCTCCCCCGCCCCCCATAGACTGCTCCATCAAACCCTACCCTTGCAACCAGCCCTCGCTTATCGACCCAACCCCATTCCCACTACTCACTTGTCCGAAAAGACGAACACGTTTAAACTCGCACCCATTTTCCATATAAATGTAAGGCCTGACGAGAATTTGTCGAAAGTACACGTATGTTCGCCAAGCTGGACTTCTGAATTCTCTCATGGGAATTTTTTCAACTCTATCCAGTCTAATCGAAACACAGTTAACATTTAATGAATGCTGCCAGTTTTTTCACAATTGGGTCAACTAAATCTACCAAACCAACTTAATAACTAAGTCAACCTAGTAGTCATTTTGGTGGATTCTAGATGATTGCTTAGGAAATCCTGCTTGGGCAGTCAACTTGCTGTCCAGCATTGGTGGATTCCATGTGAACGGCAAAGTTGGGCGGGTAATATCGATCCAAGTGTAATTAAACCCACGGTGTGAAGCGCGACATTCGTAGCTCAAGTTGGTAGAGCGTTGGCTTGGCTAAAAGGCCTCTCTCCTATGCGGGTTCGAATCCCGCAGAATGCAGCGAGTTTTTTCACAATTGGGTCAGCTAAACCTCAAGTAATTGCCTTTTTCAGGGCACTCAATATGGTATTTTGCTACATTGATTGGTTGGACCCTGTATGAATGGAGGTAAGGCTGTGGCCTTTTGCTTCCTTTTAAAAATAAGAAAGTTCGCTCACCAGCTTTGTCATTTGATTTGGGAGCGAGGTTTTGACCCGCACAATAAAACAAGCCCCAAATTTGTAGTTTGTCACGAGCCTGGCAAGCATACAGATGATTAATGCTAGGTGAAGAACTACAGAAACTGCCTATGCTGCTGTGCATGCTGATAGGATTCTACGCAGGTTCTTAAAGTCAGCCAAATGTAATGGCTTATACTGCCGTTTTTCGAATCTCTCAAACCTACTTCTGATTGGTGCTACCATTTAAGTGGCCAGTCGAAGACCATTATGAAGGTTGTGACGGGTGGCTTTTCACGGCTGGACGAGTAGTCAACAGTTAATTTGGCTATTTCGCATGACAGTTAAACTTAATTCGAGAGCAGAAGATGCTTCAGTAGTAGCACCGGCCAGGCTAGATTGGATATTATAGCATCTCTCAGTATTAGTAAAGAAATAAATGAAGAGCACAATAATACTCGGGGATGAATGCTCCTGCAGCCCCACTTGGTGGTTACCTTCACGTATGCCTACTGAAACGGTTTCAGTAGTAAACGTAATGCATTCTCACTGGTAATTATGACTAGCGGCTTTACTTTGGCATCAGCACTTTATTTCACACAGGACTTATTTATCTCACTGACATTCATATTATTAAACATCTTTTCCACAGGGAGCTCCGGAATCTATCCTCGCCAGATGCACCCAAATTCGAACTCCAAAGGGTACAGTGCCGCTAACCTCTTTGATGACCAACGAAATTCTGCGCAAGGTGGCTACCTACGCCACAGGCAGGGAGACTCTTCGCTGCCTGGCTCTGGCAACCATCGACTCACCACCCCCGGCCTCTTCCTATAGTTTGGGAGATTCGGACAAGTTCAAAGATTATGAGGTATGTTTGCAAACGTACTAAGTACGGTCCTCTTAACAGCTGTATAAATAAAAGTGGGTGACCATTTCTGGCCTGTTTTTCTTTATTATTATTGTTATCATCAGCCAGCTACGCCTCCTCGATAGTAGTTCGACGTTTTTTCGCATCTACTAACTGTACTGCCAAGAGGTTTGCTGCGACAGAGCTAGCTTCGTATTAGTCGAACCCAAATTCAACACGACTAACTAATTCAGGAAAGTCCACTCGCTTAGGCAGCAGATGTTCAAAAGCCCTTTTTTCCTATGTGCAGCAGGTTTAACAGTCGTAGTGCTTATTGACGTAACGTGGATTTTGTTGTTGGGGGGAATAATATCTATGTTGCCCCGGAAGACCGTTTAACCAATACAGAGCCACAGTGGCTCATGGCGCGCGAATGTAAGGCTGTGCCTTATTTGTGCAGGCCTGTCGCGTGTCCTAGACAGAGACAGATGGAGGGTCATCCGCCATCCCCAACTTCACCACCACTTGATGTCAATGCTCGGATGGCCAATTGGCACATGGGAGGGGGGTGGAAATTAAGACAGTCTGCGCAATAGGGTAACAGTTGTTTTGGAGTTGAAAATTATCGGCTGAAGTAGTAACTCGGTCCTACTCAGAAACGGACTGTCATCGGTCCTTAGTGGTGCTCCCTGAAAGTAGCTCGATATGCGTAGAGTAGGCAACAAGTCGTGCGTGATCGCTGCAAAAGGGTCTGCTCAGCGTTATCGGTTACTGCGCCCACGTTCACTGCTGCCGTCTTGTCTATTTCTTGCCATTGCAGTGTAAATAATACTTAAAACTTTGAAATTTATTAACGGGAAAAAACTTTGCTCTAAGTGAGGAGTGTTACGTTTACCCTGTGAAGAAGAATGATCGAGAAAAAGGCACCCGGCTTATATGAATTTCCGCCCAGAATCACTAAACGTAAAACCTTCATTGGTCCATATTGAAAGCGGGGATCCTTTTGGTGATTCTGAAAAGTTCTCAGATGATAGCGCTCACTGCACTAATAAATCCACGCCTGGCGAGTGTGTCTAGGACGAAAAATGCCGGTAGATTTTTGAGCTTCTATAGAGAAGATTCAAGCGTAAAAACCCAATTCGTGAGCCATCAGCACAAGCGGTACTAGAATCGGAACAAGCATTGAGGCATGTTAGAACCAATTTTTTTGTGTATTTTAGTACATTCAAACAAAAGTACAGAAGTAAGCAATGCGCACAACTGTCCCTTCAAAAGGTTTATTTTAACAAAAGAGCTCACTAAATAATACTGAATGTCACATCGCAAGGTTTGGGATTTTAGGCAGGTGAACATTCCTGCTTTTGCAGGAAAATGTTTTTGTGGTGCGGAATGATGATGAGTAAGTAGAAAGAATCGTGATGGGTGAGTTTGATGGTTGCGTATGTTGGTTGAATGCAAGGAACTGAAACGAGTGGTGTGGCCGATGACGCTGTGAACGAATCGCATGGCCAAAAAAGTAAAGCAGTGGACTCGAAATAGGCTCCTTTGAGTCTGTCAATCGAGTATGGATCGTATTTCAGTTATAGGACATTAAATTCTTTGAGATGACTTGGAAATTTCGGGTACGAGCGGGTCCCCAAACGGCCGCACGGATTGTTTGTTCGAGGTTGTCTCCTCTAGCACTTTGGCTCAATAGCCTAACCACAAGGCAGTGGTGGCAAGCGAACTTATTGAATGGCGGTTCACGCTCGTCATGCTTGGTGACACTTTATAGGCTTTTGGCTTGCCAGGCCTCAGCCCGCCGCGCCCTGGTAGCACTGCCGCTGCTGCGTCAGCGACTGCTTATTCGCCAGTCCCGAGAGTCTCCTTATTTCATAGCTAACCTTCACTGGAGGTCGTTCCACTATTCGCCACCTATTGACGCGCCGGGAGGCAGCAGCTAGGCTAACGGGTAACCCCCCCCTGCCGTCAATTGAGGAGTTGCGGTCTTGCCAGCTTTTTGTACGACCCACTACTCATTAGTCCCTTTGAGAACCCTATACCAGCCTACCCGTCAATTGAGGCGTTACGATCTTGCTAGCTTTTTGTACGACCCAATACTCACTAGTTCTCTTGAGAACCCTATACGGGTCACTGTAAGGGGAAGACAAATGCTAACGAAAAGGTCGTGCCGGTCGAAAAGACAAGGAGCAGATTTAAGGTCGTGATGCATCAACAGCGGTTTAGGCATACGCTGTTTCAGTTGCTGTGCGAAACAATTCTGTAAGTCATCGTTCATATGGGTGGACTGTACAGAGTCGCTGCGCATTTTAGTCACATTTAGTTCAGGTTACCCCAAGGGTGATTAAAGGCACGGCTCCCGACGAGGTCTCGTAGCTCAGGTGGTTAGAGCGTCGGCCGTACTCAAACCTTGCTCTTGCTATCGTAGGTCTAAATGTCACCAAGGCCGCTGAGTCCTTCACTAATGGGCCAGTTGAATAAAGGAAATTTTATGCGGAATTGTATGACTTATGCTGCCCCTTTGTAAACTTTCCGCCTATCATTGGTTCGGCGTTCTTTTAATTCCTGTTATTTTGCTCCCTCCGCCTTTTTTAGGCAAACATGACCCTGGTGAGCATAGTGGGTATGTTGGATCCACCGAGACCCGAAGTGGCTGAGAGCATCCGCCTCTGCGCCAAGGCCGGCATTCGCGTGATTGTCATCACTGGTGACAACAAGGCCACCGCTGAGGCAATCTGCCGCCGCATTGGACTATTTGCGGAGACTGAGGAGACGACCGGCAAATCTTTCACCGGACGTGAGTTTGATGACCTCTCAGAGGAGGAAAAACGCATGGCGGTGCGCAAAGGAAAACTCTTTGCCCGTGTGGAGCCCGCGCACAAGAGCAAGATTGTGGAATTCCTACAGGCTGACCACGAAGTCTCGGCCATGGTAGGTGCCCCTGCTTTTGTGCTGCTGGCCCATCTCTTGATGTAAAACATGTAGCAGCATCTCACCATACTCCACCTCTATGGTGAGGCAGATTTTATTGGGGCATTACCTAGAGGAGGAATTTAATCACAAGATGTTCGCAACTTTGGTCACTGTTTTCTTGCTTAGCAGATCCGAAGCACTCCTTCCACTAGTGAGGATAGAGGCTTACTATGGAAAGCTGGAGTAACCATTTATGTCACACTTTCATTCTTCGGGCAGCTATAGCTAGCGCCAGTCTGAGGTAAACCGGCGTGGATCACTAAGCGTTGGTTCAAACGCTCTACTATTTCTCCTAGTGACATCATAAATTATATTTGATGTAGCAGGTACTTTTCACCTTCCTCCCGTTGTGGTTTTTGAAATCAACATAAAATTCCTGTATCTTTGTCTGAGGAGGCACATTGTGATTGCCTAATGAACAATGAGTGACTTTATAATCCCTTCTAAGGTCCACCTATCCAGTTAAAATGACTGTACCTTATCTAAACAGTTTTGTGCTAGGGGCAAAATTCATAAGCAGGTTAAATGCAAGATTATTGACTATGCATGTACCTGACATTCAAAGCCCACTAATACTAAACGTCAGACTAGTTTACTGAAACATTACACTTTACAGCTAGTTTACTGTTGTAATGGGTAGTTTTTCCTTTCTCCAGTGCCGTCCCACATGTTGGACGGCATAAAACGCTTGTTGTAGCTCTGTGACTTGTTTTTTTCCACGATTTAAGTTAATTTAATTATGAAGCTTTGCTTGCTCCTCTGGGGTCAATCTTCGAGGCATACCCCCTGTAATAGGCTTATTCCATGTTTAGGTTATTACTCATGTTGCCTACATTTTTCCTTACAAACAGACTGGTGACGGTGTCAACGATGCTCCGGCACTAAAGAAGGCCGAAATTGGTATCGCCATGGGCAGCGGAACCGCAGTCGCCAAGTCCGCCTCTGAAATGATTTTGGCTGACGACAACTTCGCAACTATTGTTGCTGCGGTTGAGGAGGGTCGAGCCATCTACAACAACATGAAACAGTTTATTCGCTACCTTATCTCCTCTAACATTGGCGAGGGTAAGTTCTAGAGACGCCTTTCACTTTTCCTGCAATGCAATAAGGACACCGATCGCTCAGTCCACATTAGTGTGACCAGTTTAAGCGGCGTTGTGTTTGGTACTGTAGATCTGCATTACCAGAATGCAGTCACATGTGCGAACGATAGTTTCGTAGTCATTTCCGACTATGCCCACAGTGTGCCCCATGACAGGGTAGGCCGCAGGGATCACTCTCAGTTTATTGGTGCATCATCTAACGAACTTTCTCCTCCCGGGTCCGGTGTCAAGACTCTGCTCCACCGCTGCGCGGGTTTTAGTCCACAGCAAACTCTCAGAACCCTTCGCTATTCGGTCAGGCGTTCTGCAAGGCTGTGTCCTATCGCCCATCATCTTCAAGTACGCCATTGACTAGGTTCTCAGGAAGGCCCTACAAGAAAGCGACGCTATTGAGCTTGCATCCGGACGCCGGTTGACTAACCTCGACTGTGTCGTCGATATCGCTTTGCTAGCATCAAGCTTTGGCGATCTCCAGTCTACGGTGTCATGGGTGAACGAGGTCGCGAAATCGCTCGGTTTGTCCATAAATGCTGGGAAGACCAAAGTGTTTTCATGTTGCATCCCTGTCGAAGAAAAGGCACTTCTCGAGATTAGTGGCTGTCAACTTGAAAAAGTCTGCAGTTTCAAATACTGGTTGCTGCCGAATGGCCAAAGTAAGCATGATATTGCCTCCGGAATTGACGCGGCACGACGAGTGTTCTCCAGCCGTCGGAAATGCTTATGGACCCGACGCGATATTTCTATTTCAACAAAGATCCGCGTGTACCGTGCATCTGTGTGGTCCGTTCTCCTATACTGATGCTAATGTTGGGCTATGCGCTTAGAGGATGAACAGAAACTGGAAGTCTTTGACCACTACTGTCTGAGGAATATCCTTCGAGGGAAGTACACTGACTTCGTCTCAAATGAGTCAGTCCGCACTCGCTGTGACAAAATCACAAGGATATCCCAGGCCATTTAGGAAAGACGGCTGAGGTGGTTTGGACACGTTCTTCGTCGCCAACCCCAGGAGCTCAGTGCTACTGCCCTCGACTTGAAACCGTTGCGTAATTGGAAACGTCGAAGAGGGGTTCAACTCAAAACCTGGCTCGACTCAGTCCGTCGGGACATGGAAGTGGTTCTCAGACCTTCGGTATTCGGTTTCCGGCGCTGGCGAAGAGAATGAGTCGAACTGTCCAGGTCTGCGGCCACGGATCGTCGCGCGTGGAGAAGCACCATACGGGACATAATTGAGGCCGACTAGATCAGTCATGATCGCAGCCGTAACAAGTACAAGTAGGTAAGTAAGTACTGGAGGTGGGATCAGGCGCAGTGACTGACATACAGGGTGCCCCACAAAAAACCCCTAAGTTTGTGATTGTTACGGCGGCCGGACCGCCCATGCCGTCACGATCGATGGTGGAGAGAACAGAACACCTGGGCCACATCCAAAGTGAAACCGCCCCCGTTGGTTCGCACCTGCATTCATGTCGCCCACGCCATGTTCCGCTCAGTGGTGAGGAGCACTCACACAACTTGGGTGGTGGTCGCAGAGGAGAAGGTTCTAAAATGCCCACCTGCGCACCATATGCCAGGTGTAGACCCATGCCACAGCTAAGCAATTTCCAGCGCGAGGTCATCGTCCTATTCCGGAAAGAACATCCAACATGGGGGTTGCAGAAATGTCGGAACATTTTGCCTAAATTTTTTGGTGCCATTACAACTGACCAGTTTAGAGGTGTCGCGGCTGCATTCAAACAAGGTGGATCACCTGTAGCAAAGGTGCGTAAGCTTGGTAGTGGCACTTCTTGCAGGCACGATTCCCCAACAAGGCGAGCAGTCTTGGAACTTGCCGTAACTCCACCAGATCATCACAGAAGACATTCCAGTCAACGTGAAATTTGTAAAGAACTGGGATTGTCAAAAGGGTATGTGCACAGAACAATTGCAAAATCCAATTTAAAATGTTTTTGACGTATTCAATTATATGTTTTAACTGAAGCACACCAGCAAGCTCGAATGACAAAGTGTGATGCCATGCTTCAGCGCTTCGGTGAAGGAGAAAAATGGAAACAAGTGTGGTTCTCAGATGAATCATCACTCTGCTTGTCTGCACCACTGAATAGGCAAAATGAACGCATATATCGTGCAGTGGAAGTCAACACTGATATTCCTGATGAAGATTTGCTGGTGGAGATAGACAAGCAACAAAAATCTATCATGTGCTATGGTGCTGTTTCCTGGCAAGGCAAAACAGACCTCTATTTTATTGAAGGAGATGCTGCTGGGCAGGAAGGGGTTGCACCGAGTCGGAGAACGAAAAAACTGTAAATCAAGTTGTTTACAGAGAGGAGATGTGCCCACAGATGTTTGCAGATATTCATCAAGTAATGCAGGGAGAACCCTGGACGTGACAGCAAGATGGTGCAAAGCCACACACTGCCAATGACACTGTCGCCTGGCTCCGAGTTAACACTCCATATTTCATCACACCCCAGCAATGGCCATCCAAGAGCCCTGACCTGAATGTAATGAACTTTTGCATTTGGAGTGTACTCTTACAGGAGGTTCAGAGACGAAGAATAGGAATCACTGATATTGAGTCAATAAAACATGTGTTGATGGACACATGGAACAACATCCCTCTTGATGTCATTCGTCGAGCAGCTCAGAGCTGGATGGATCGCTTACGTCACTGTTCTGCAGTTAATGGACAGAATTTTGAGCGGTATCTGTAACTTGTTATTAGGTAACAGTTTGTTAATTACACAATCAAGTTGTTAGTTATAATTGCAATCAATAATTTTTATTTTTATAACAGTATAAACATTATCATAAATTTAGGGGTTTTTCGTGTGGCACCCTGTAGATAAACATTCCGACTACGCGTCGTCCGGTCTCAGTGGAATTTGGTGGTAATGCATTGCATTGCGATCGCACTATCGATAACAGCAATTAAAGCAGTTTCTTTGCTTACTTGAGGAGCTTAGAAACAGCATATGAGGAAGTAATTAAACAGTCTAGCTCCTACAGTCAACATAATTTCTTAGCTTTTTGTATGTTTATCTGATAGAATTACAAAACGCTCGCCATTGGGCGGTTTCCTCAGGATTCTAATATCCACTTCGACAGTTACACTTATCTAACCATTTACACTTCAGTGGCCTGTATATTCCTCATCGCGGCACTGGGCCTTCCCGAAGCGCTGATTCCTGTTCAGCTGTTGTGGGTCAACCTGGTCACAGACGGTCTTCCTGCAACGGCTCTGGGCTTCAATCCGCCCGATATTGACATCATGGAGCGACCGCCACGCAACTCCAAGGAACCCCTCATCAGCACCTGGCTCTTCTTCCGCTACATGGTGGTTGGCAGCTATGTTGGAATTGCAACAGTTGGTGCCTCAGCCTGGTGGTTCCTGCATAACCCCGATGGTCCAATGGTCTCCTACTACCAGCTGGTGAGTCAATCACTTACTTGCATAGAGGGCAATGTAAGGCTAGTCCACGGCAGCTTCAGAGCCTACGCATCTGCGTATATTTTTTGGTCTTTCAAAACTAACTGCAGAAGTCCACACAATTTGTAAGATCCATCTACCAGTGATCGTAGCAGAATTTAGCACGGGGAGGAGAACAGATAGCCTACAAGCCACCTTACCAGGAAGCCGATGCATTCTGGAGTAGCACCGAATCATCCCATCAGTTGGCAACCTTAGAAACCACGACAATTAGCACCTCTTTACAGTTTCAGAGCGCGTTTGGTGGTTTGCAGTCAGGAATTAGGGGCTGGATATGGGTTGTATCTACATAACTCGCCCCTTTTCCATGCGCCTGTGGTGTGTCCGAGTCAGACCAGCGTTTGTTAACGATCGACCTCGTTAAATGTTAACCAAGATTCTGAAATGCGTTTTCAGCTAGCAAGTAATTTTTTAATATTCTTTGTCATGCAGCATGCTTCCGGGATGATTCAGCCACGTGAGAATTCTGGCTTTTGCTTTCATCCTTTTTCGACCATCTGCAAAAATTGAAATAGGTAAAAATTTACTACTGAAGTTTTAAATATTTCATTAATTTCCAATGCCCTTATAAATTCAGATAACTCTTATGAAAACCATGAATAAATGATAATTTTTCACTTATTTGACCGAAAATTACGTCTCATTCAATGTTTATACTCAACGGAAGGCCATCTTTCAGTGATTATTTTGAACTTGATATGCCATCACATTTGGATTTAGAGGCTTAAAGTCTACAGGCTGCATCTCTTCTGTATACGGAAAATCCAACATTTCCATTTAGGATTGAAAAGTCACATTGGCAAACGATTGTTTTCAGTCATTCATCATCACACCGGCACAGCGACATGCAGAATAAAAATAATCAGTTACTTGCACCATTTCCATGATCACCAAATTCGGGAGGAAGGGGTTTGGTGGGTGGATGTTATAAAGCACCTGGGTTTTCCCTCATCTCCTGAATGCGGGCGGCAGCGCGTGTGCGACGTTGGTTTCAATGTGCAGAGAAGACGGGGTGATGTTCTCACGGTCAGCGGGTTGAGGTCTGTTTGTAAGCCGTTCAGCGTGCGCTTGACTATTCTCTGTGGCTTTATTTTGCGTGTTTTCGGTAAGCATCTGAGTTTTCCCTCGTCTCCGATGCCTATGGATGGTTTATCAATTTTCAAGTGTGTGAGTTTTATTGTATACTTCATAAAGAGCCTTTATAAATAGACGAATGCGTTGCTATCTGAATGGACATCCCGTCTTAAATTTGTCATGATAACAAGAATATTCTGGACTGAACGGTCGTCTTCCTTCGTAGGTAGAATTTGAAGTAATTTTTTACTACGACGGAGCAGTTTTCGGCCTACCACAATCATCATCATCATCATCATCATCGTCTCCACCTGGATTATAACCACGTACAGATTACCGGCCAGTACAAATCACACGTATATGAAGGCCATGCGTCTTTGTGTTTGAAAACGTTTTCATATGCTAGATGTAAACGAAGTCTAAATCTGCAGTTCATGCTGCGTCTTCGACCACGCGTAGAAAAGCTGAATTCAAAATGGCGCCGGTCCATACGGCCTTGGCGCTCAGGGCATACTCGGGTCATTACTACTGTTTGCCGGTTCGTTAGGCGAAATGCAAAGACGGTAACACCCTGATACGTTGTACTTTCATTCTTGGCACACTCCGTTCGTGGTAAAATATAATGCGAAGCCAATAAGCGAACGCCAGAATCTGCTATGGGTTCTAATTTGAAAGGCAAATGACCTGACCGGGTCTTAGCAAACATTTGGACTCTTTGCTGTCGCCTCGTCAGTTTTTGTTTCTGAACCGGGCCCTCTGGACGTCCCTCTTATCGCTATTTGTTAAAGGGTCAGCTACTCTCAAGAGACCATCTCAGTGTAAACAGGGTGTTATATCGCTTTTCAGCCATTTTTAGGCCTTCCTATAGCCACACCATTTCTTAAATTGAACGGGCTTAGCGCAGTGTGATAAGCCCTCAGTGGCAGGGTAGTGGGTCATTACTCACAATGTTTGTACATCTGCACGTGTAACGGCCTGTTTTTCCTTTCCTCAGTCAGCCATATTGTCGGCGTTCGGTTAGTAGTCAGGCATGCCATGCGCCGCACGCCAGATTGGAATTGTAAGTTACGTTTTAGGTACTCTGACTGCAGGTCACTCCAGACTATTTTGTTTTGCGTCCTACCACCGATTTCCTCTGTGTATGCATAGAGATTTACATGAGTACTTAGTCAGCGTAAAAGTATTCTTAGCCTCCAGGCGTTGTTCACTAATAGAGGTGAAGTGTTACCCTCTTCAGCATCCCGTGGGGTCTCTAAATCCGTCTTCTTATGGCTTAATTTGAGGATGCCCAACGCGACATTTCCAAGCCTTGGTAAAAGTATGCGTACTTTGGGCCCAGTTACGTTCACTTCTGCACCAAACTGCCCTTTAAGTATGTTTTTCATTCAGCTGCCTGGTCAATTTGTGCACGTTAGTAATTGGGTACAGCGCAATCCGAGTCCCGTTCAGTGCTCTGTCTCCAATGTCCTCCTCACTGTTTGGTGACATGAGAGAAATGCACTATTTTGAAAGTATCATTCCATAAGTTTGTCCAAAAAGTGTTCCATGCACCATAAGTAAAAGCTAGTGCGCAAACCACGTAACACCGAAAGATCATAAACGGCACATAGTGACCGAAGACTGCAACTGTCGACATGATGGCCATTCGTCAGTGAATGAGTCGAGCAATTTACTTGCGATTTGTCTACCCCAAGATGGTGCTAGCATGGTATGCAGGTGACCTTACTATTTGTTATTCAGATGAAAAAGAGAGGTTAGCATATTCGTAGTTAGTGAGCAAACTGGGCCAACCAAACGGAGAGCCCAAAAAAATGGCGGCTCAATTTCAAAACCCCACTGTCGTATGAATCTCGTGATTTTATGGGTTTTTCTCGGTTGTGATGTTAACCCGCCCCCCCCCCCCCCCCCCTCATCCCACCCGTTTAGCCGACCAACATTCGTCCTCTGTCTTCCTTCATCCCGGTTTACTGTATCTGCATTTCAGACCCATCACCTTCAGTGCCTAACTGACAAGGCCGCCTTCGAGAACGTTCCGTGTTCAGTTTTTGCAGACACAAAGCCCATGACTTTGGCGCTCTCTGTACTGGTCGTCATCGAGATGTGTAACGCACTCAACAGGTATGCTGTTGTCTCTAACATCTCCCTCCTCCGCCCTCCCCGTCTGTGTGGCCCTTGACTGTTGGGTGTATTTCTACAGAAAACCGCCTCGTTTGCTGAGTGGCTCTTGCTCAAAAGCAGAAGGGGGGTGGGGTGTTGCCATCACCGTTCTGCGTGTTGGCGACAGTGATGTACGTGAGGGCACGGCTGTTCACACAGATTTAGTGTTGCTGAAAACGTTGGTACAACCAGTTTCCCTGCCCTTGTAATGTTGCACAAGTAAGATGTGTACACCTTCTGAACTCTGTTGGCAGTATGTGATCTATTACAGCAAAGTTAATCACCAGTTACCTTGATGATATGGCCAGATAAGGAAGAATAGAGCATGAGGTGAATTCAGGGTTTATGTGGTTTTTATGTTTTTCTCTGGGCAGGCATCTATCTGTCGGTAGCCATACATACTAGGAACATTCAGAAAACAGTTTATTATTGAGTACACTTACCCTTCTAAACACGCCAATTTTATGGATTGCCGCCCTACATAGCCATAACATTATCGTATTTATGGCAACGCAACGTCCTCCACTTTTCAGTAGCGAATGTGATCGAGATTTAGTATTATAGTACGCGTGTTGGTTTTCCGTCAGACTCGAGTACTAATTTGGCTTCGGAAATTATGCGTGATCAACAGCCGAAACATATTATGCGCATTGTCTTCCCGGAGTAAATTTGAACAAGGCAGCAGAGGAAGTTGGCTATCCACGCACGATTGACGTCACAATACTTATTCTTACAGGATTCTACCAAAGTCTCTGTGTGTGTAAAAACCTGGCATAAAGTCATCTCAGGCCTTTCAATGTACTTGTATTTTTTACACCCCTTTTTGTGGATGTGTCCCACCATTGATTTATCTACCTAGTGGAAATAGTTTTTTTAAATTATATTGCGACGATCTCAACACCACGTTCTTTTTTTAACCTCACCAGTATTTCGGAGAACCAATCGCTGTTTGCCATGCCGCCCTGGAAGAACATTTGGTTGGTCCTGGCTATCACGCTGAGCATGGTGCAGCACTTTGCAATTCTTCACATTCCCTTCCTGGCGGTAAGTTGCAATGATGTCCCTCGGTGCTTATTTTTAACGATGTTTCCCCCAAGCTTCCTGTGCACTTTCGCAGAATGATCAACACTTTTCAGTGGATCTCCAGGTTTGCTCAACATCATCTTCTGTTGTAGCTGTAGTCTGATAATGTGATACATGTCTGCAAACTCTTCAGGACTAACAGTAGTGAAAGTCCATAGTTGCCAAGCTGAGTCCTTTAATGTGGCGAAGCAGCGTTCGTGGGAGATTATGTCGCTGGCCGTAAAAATAACAGGGGTTATCTCCCTTCTGGGGGGGGAGTGGGAATTGTTGCTTTCTGTTTGTGATAGATTTCAAACGGTTTTACGAGTCAGAATGCGGAGTGGACTAGTAATGTACACATTTCATGCAGTCCTTGAATAGTGTTGGTGAAAGTGCACATCTTCCTAGCGTGCAGACGCCTCAATGATAATTTAAATTAATTCCTTTGACCTGACGACTTGAGTAGACATGCCTTTATCAAGGTATCCGATTAAAATATAATGCACCTCTGGGTGCTCAAACAGCTGTATTTAGCTAATGATGCACTCCTCGAACTGATTCTCGCAGTTAAGCATTTGATCAAGGAAAATGAAGTTTGTGCTGCCAGATGGTTGCCGTTTCTCTCACCTCAGGTTCTCAGGGCTCCCCATCTGTGCTATCTTCCATTTGCAGAACACGTCTTGCCTCCAACCAGCTGTTCACACAACGAAAACAAACGGCCTCAAGATCGGGGGCGCGCTGTGTGAGATCAATAAGACTGAGGGCAATTATGATATTTAGTACTCGCAGATGGCTTGTGTATTTTGCACAACGGCATTTACTATGCTGCCGTACACAGGCCTTCTACACTGGTTTAGTCTATGTATTATTCGAGAATCTCTGTAGGACATCCTGAAGTCGCTATGGTATACAAATACCCCTGCGTATAGTTGAGTTTCACGAAACCTGGTTCTATTAAGTGGCTAGGTGGCAAACACGAGAGTACACAGGGTTAACTCACACCCTAGCTTCCAACCGTTCGCGATATTCCAATCCATCATGACGACACTTTGACCTCCGATTTCGATAATGTCCACTATGCGTTCCCCAACAGGGACGGTGATCCGCGGTGCTTTAGTTTATAATGGTAGTAGACTTGCGCAGCTTCTACCATATTCTCATCGCCCAACTGTTCCAGTCGGCGCGACTACCGGAGGCGGAGGCAGTCGCAGGTGGTTTTCGAAGTGTGAACCCGCATCTAGGTGTGCCACCACGCTCCTGGCATATGTGTGGAATTTGTTATGGGTCTGGATCTTCAATAACGCCTGCCGTGCCGTGGTGTGTGGCATCATAACAACAACCATGGCAACGACGACGAAAAATGACGCAGAAAGCCACTACGCACGTGGCAGTAATCCTGGTGCTATCATTACTGTTTAGCAGGAAGTGGCTCCTCGACGAACCCAGTCAGGATGATAAAACTCCGATCTTCCGAGTACCCTTAAAGAGCCGAACGCTGATTGCCTCTGGGTCACCTAATACTGCCTGTGAATATACCGTAAAAGGCACTGTACTTTGATAGATTCAATAACGGCATTGCCTGTAAGCCTTCAAAAAATATATAGTGTGCCATAAAGGAATGGCTCTACCTAACCGGTTTATTTGATAACTGTGTTTATTTCTTCCTTTATCGCCTTGAACCCTTCCACTGAGAGTCTGCAAGTAGAATCTCTAATCTATACTGAGGAAGTTTTGGGTCCGCTTCCTATCGCCATATCCTCCTCCCCGTAAAGTTCCCATATATTTTTGTTTTTTGCCTTTCCCCACTCCTATTACTATCTAGAACATCTTCCAAATCTCGGCACTCAACCTCGCCGAGTGGGCGGTCGTCATGAAACTGTCCCTGCCTGTTCTTCTTTTGGATGAAACCATGAAGGCGTGTTCTCGTTGTTTCATGGATAGTCATCCCGTGAGCAAAGAGGCGCCACTCATCGTCCTGCTGTGGGCCATCTTCATCGGCTGCCTTTACCAATGGCCTCTTTAAACTTTTCTATCTGACCGGATCCAACTTTTGAAACCCATCTTTGGTACGGCATTTGGGCTCCCGTCGCCATCGGCCTTCTCCTCTTCTTCCTGCATTCTCGTCCTGTGCCGGCTGCTGCTCATCAGACCGCCGCTTCGCCTCCTCTCCTACCCTCCCCACATACAGTTTGAGATCGGGTCGCCGACCACGATTATTCTCTTATTCCTTTTGTCTTGATGTTTCTTGTTGTGCCATTGCTTCCTCCCCGCCCCCCCCCCCCCCCCCCCCCCACATGATTCGGTTGTTCCCTAGACCGTTTCATCCTCCTGTCTGCTGCATTAGTGTTGTCAATAGTAGCACTGCAACTGTGAATTTTTTTGCGCGTTGGTGGAGTTGCGCTCGTGCGCCACGGCTGCCCCGCCTTCACCTGAATGTTTTCTTTTATATTTATACCTCTATATGTATATGCCTAAACAATTGACCCTTTTCATTGGTTCCAGTGTGGTAGCGGTTTGCAACCGGAAGGTTTTATCCGAAGGTTATTTGATGTGCTCGAGGCGTTGGTCAAACAAGATGCGTTAATTTTATGCATGAAGATGAATGTATGTGTGCGTAAAGGTGACTGGTCGTTTACTAAAAGCCGTGGCTTGGAGGGTCTGCCAACTGGCGGGAAAACTCGGACCCCCTACGTTGCTGCTCCTTCTGTACGCGTGTGTCTGTGTGTGCGTACGGGAGGAGAGGGAGGACTGAGAGTCAGGCTGCAATGGCTCCCTCTTAATGTGGCCTTTATGGCGCTCCCGCGCAGTCGGGAGCATACCTAGCGAGATGGCTGTGTCAAGTGTGCGCGTGCTGAGCGTTTATCGCGCCAGCCATCTACACCCTCCCTCATCCCCGGTCTTATTGACTTTGTCTTTACACCGGAAACGGAGGTGGGAGTGGCGAGCGAGTGGGCAGATTCTGCGCAAGTCTGCCTAAACTCCTGTTTTCCCTCGCGCCAGTTCTCTGCGTTGCTCCTGCTTGCTGTCGCTTGCGTATTGCTTGCCCAGCTCACCTCTGTGTCAGTTGCGGCTTGCTTCAGCGCTGCTGCGGCTTGTTGGAGCGCGTGGTGCCCATCGTCGAAATCGACGGGGGAACTGTCGGTCGTTTACTAGGACCGTTTCCTTCCAACTCATGCAGGCGCTCACCATCAGCGACAGTCTGAACCAATCAAATATGAGTAAGGCAGTTTGTGAGATGACTGCCTTTGCTGGACACCATCGATGGCCC
Organism: Ligula intestinalis; assembly: GCA_036362985.1. NCBI lineage: Eukaryota > Metazoa > Platyhelminthes > Cestoda > Diphyllobothriidea > Diphyllobothriidae > Ligula > Ligula intestinalis. The sequence continues at coordinate 4,036,035 of JAYGXS010000004.1, read as the reverse complement.
GTGTTCTTGTCAGAGGCTCGGGCTTCAATCAACTCTTGGCGTGTTTTATTCGTGAGCCGTTTCGAAAGTATTCTCAGACGACTTCGTTTTCCGAATCACCGATGTAGTGTTCGCCGGCCTTCTGTAAAATCTTGTCTATTTCACCGGCGTGACCTCGCTTTTCGCGCCCGTCAAGGAGAGCAAGCTGCTGCTTATCTTTTTCCCTCGTAGATTGTATATACAGAAAGATTGGTTTGGGTGAACAATGCAGAGCCTACGGCATGCATGCACTGAAAACAACAGACGTCCCAACGTAATTACCTTGGTTTTCCTTCGAATGGTTGTGTCGCCAGACGTCTGTGTTGAGTTTTTTTATCGTAGTGGGTTAAGTCAGTAGGGAAAGCTCTGGCCGCTGCGATCTGTGGATCCTTCTCAGTAAGGTTAGAGATTAAATGAGAAGTCGGACGAGCGTGCATCCATGTATGGACGTGGCAGTCGTCACAGTGAATATGTTATAGCGTCCGATCAGGAGAGAAGCGAGTAGTAGACATCCACTTTGGTGACTGGAGTTATGGATTTGTCCACGATGAGGAATGAGACGGTGGCCTCGTCTAAAAGATGAGACAAGTAAACTCCTAAGGGGTTCTAGACTCTTAGGATCTCGGGACAAAGTAAAGGACATGAAATATGAGGGTATGAGGCAGGTTCATAATGATATATAAAAACGCACAGAGAGGAGTACGAGATGATATGAAGCAATATAAAAACCATGTAGAAACAGGCGTACGGAAACCTATCCAACCGAAAGTGTGTGTCGTAGCCCATAGTTGGATCAGGAATCCCCGCTGCAATCTGAACTGGGAGTATTTTAGAGTTGGAGAAAAGCCGCGACCTCGACCGGCGTGAGCCAAATGTCCGCGGGAGTGAGGTGGGTGCCAGGCCGGGAACTGCAGGCGAACAGATGCTGACAGTCAAGTGAAGAAGCGCCGCAGTTGGGTGTGGACGGGTCAAGCTGGTGTTGATACTGGCAGAGAATTATTGAGTAGCCACTGCGCAGTCGAACCAGAGTACAGTGTGTGACCCTCGATATATGTTGTTCTGAGGCCGCAATCAGTGGTGGATAGACACCCAAATGGATCGGGGGGCGATAACCTCCTTTCTCCTCGCCAACCATTCACTGGTGGAGACACCGAATTCCTGTCTTGGTGGCAGTTGTAGGAGCCTACTCCGCCAGCGCTGCCGTGATCACTCCTCTGCCTGCTCTATCAACATGGCCAGCGTATCGACTTTTGGCGCATCGTTTATTACTGGTTTACACTGGACTCGCCTCGTCAAATCAGTTAATCGATTTTGCGTACCGCTGATTGCTGATATGCGCCGGATTTGTTGTCAGTGCTAGCAGAAACAAACTTCATACTAAGCCCATTCACTCGGCCTTTCGCCCCGGGGCGGGGCGGACGCGAGGCTACGGCGCTCTCTGTGTCTCGCTCCTCATGGTCAAACTCCATCCCAGGCCGAGTCAACCCTTCTCCTACTGATTCTGTACAGAATAAACCTTCCTCCTACCTTTACTTCCACGACTTCTACCTTCTTCTAAGGAACCGGGCCTGGAAGATCGCAGTAGTTAGGGTTTAACCGGCTAAGCTTTACTCCTTTGCGGTAATGGTTACCCCGACGTGATCTGAACTCTCAACTTCTGATCTGGTTGAGCACATTCATCATCACACCTCCCTCAACTTAAGTTGAAATTTTCCTGCGTCATCTTATGTGACCGCGAAATGGAGAATTTCATCATCGACATCCTGTCGCGACGCAAGAGAGGGATGCTAAATCGCTAACTGGCCTTCGACCCAGGTTATGCTTCCTTCCCCGTCCCGAAAAGCTGTTCTCGCTTTGAGTGTCCATATCCTCAACTTCTTTCCAAACTCTGATTCTTCTACTGCCAACGGTTCCCTCCTCCCTCAACTCAACGCAACCCACAATGATACGGCATACGGATTTGCCGTCGAGGTTCAACGCAGCCAACATGGCTCTCTCACACGTATTCGAGATGCCCAATCTCCTACACGACTCACGCATGACAGTACGGAAACTCATGCGGGTCACAACTGTCCCATCAACCTGGCTCCCATAAGCCAGCTATATCAACACCAACTTCTCAAACTGTACCGTTGGTACGTATCTCCTTCCCTATCTTTTACTAATCTCCCTTCGTTTGTTTTCCTTTCTCTACCATTGGCATCGGTCCTGCCTTCGACGTCCATTACCGGCGCCTTCGGTCTTGTGGGGGGTACTGTAGGAACTTACCCCGCCAGCGCTGCCATGATCACTCCTCTGCCTGCTCTGTCAACGTGGCCAGCGTATCGACTTTTGACGCATCGTTGATTACTGGTTTACACTGGACTCGCTTGTCAAATCAGTTAATCGATTTTGCCTACCGCTGATTGCTGATATGCGCCGGATTTGTTGTCAGTGCCGGCAGAAACAAACTTCACACTAAGCCCGTGATCCTACGGAGGGCAGCGTTCTGTGCTGACGGGAGGCGGCGCAGGCTGGAAGAGTTCATCGTAGGAGACCAGATTGGTGGCGCATTAGTGAGGTGTGGCTTGGCCAGCGCCTTGAATGTAGTCGTCAATGTCTCTTTCGCGCAGCCCCAGGATGTGCCTGCTAGAGCCTTGAGGACCTTGTTGCAGCGGCTCACTTTGCCTACGGCCTCCTTGGCATGGTCTGCGAACGTGAAAAGTGGATCGAAACGCACGCCAAATAGCTTGGGTTTGCGGACCAGCGGTAAGGGCGTGTTGTTGGCCGTGATGGCCGGGTGACGTTTAAACTCCTTCGCATCCAGCGTGAAAACAGTTACGGACGACTTGGCTGCCGAGATTGTCATTCAGCGCTGGGTGAAGAAGTCCACAACATCAGGCATGAACTCCGTGAGGAGCTGTGCAGTCTGATCGATGTGATGGTGCCGGCAGAAGGACGTCGTATCGCCCGCGTACGTTACCACTTGCGCAGGTGCCCGGGGAAGTGGGAGATATCGCATGTAGATGTTAAAGAGCGTCGGGCTGAGTACAGAGCCTTGAGGGACGCTACAGGTCTGCCTACGGGGCTTAGAGATAGCGCTCCAGTAAAGGACACGATCGTGATGGCCACGGATGTAAGCCGCCAACCATCGAACCAAGTCAGTCGGGACGTCCAGAGAGACAAAGTCCTGCAGGAGCTGATCGTGGCGGACACAGTCAAAGGCTCGTGACAGATCAATTGAGACTGCTACGGTCCGCAAAGCGGGCTTCTGTTGATTGAAGCCCTCGAGGATGGCGTCGCTGAACTCGAAAAGCGCCGTTGTAGTCCCACAACCTGCTCGGAAACCATGTTGATGGCAAGATAGTTCCGCCGCAGACGTCAGAATTGGGTGGATGAGCCGTTCCAGGATCTTCGTCAATGGACTGAGGAGGGCAATTGAGTGATAAGAGGTCGCTAGGGTGGAGTCCTTGCCCGCTCTGACCAGAGGGATGATGATCGACTGGCGCCAGCGATCGGGGATGATTGAATTAGCCGGCGAAAGGTTGAAGGGGACAGCAAGGTAGGCAGCCACCTTCGGGCCGATGTGCCTCAAGTGGATGAGCGCCAGACTCTCTGGTCCTAAGGCTTTTGAAGCTCTCGTTTTCTTGACGGTGGTGAAGATGGCATCAGCCGAAAAGGAAATGTCTGGGAGCGGGGCTTTATGGAGGAGACGAAAAAGGGAACGCTGGCTTTTAGGACTGGACACCGAGCGGGGCGAGAACAGCTTGTTCATCTCTGCGGCGAACTTACCGTTGTTCGAAATGAACTTGCCATCCCCGAAGCTAATAGACTGGTTAGATGTATCAGCCCGGGGTTCGGTCAAGTGGCGTAAAAGTTTCCAAGTGACAGTTGAGTTGCCGCTGAAAATGCAATCTGCAACTAGTTCATGCCAGCGTTGGCGTTTTCCATCGTTGATAGTCTTGATGATCAAGCCATTCTGTTCGCCGGCGCGCGGATCATTGGCAGCGCGTGCTCGTATTTCGTCTCTCTCTCGTTCCAGGCGGGAGGCTTCGGGCGGATAGTTGGGACGGGGAAGGGGAATTCGGCTATCCGGGATGTGGTGACTTGCTGCTGCCAGGAGTAGTCGACAAAGGGCTCGCTCCGCCGTGTGGACACAAGTGGGAGGCGGTAGGCCATTGATCTCGGCTTCGCATTCGTTCTCTTGAAATTAATGAAGTGCCGGTTGGAAGCCTTAATACGCTCGGCGGCGGTGACCAATTCGAGCACAATGGGGGGGGGGTATGGTCGCTACCCAGGCTGATTTTCGTGCTCCACATGGTGGAGGCTACCAGGCTGAGACTGGCGAGGGAAACGTGTGTGTGTGCCGTAGCCCATAGTTGGATCAGGAATCCCCACCAGAATCCAAACTGGGAGTAGTTGGGAGACGGAGAAAAGCCGCGACCTCTACCGGCTTGAGCCACAGGTCCGCGGGAGTGAGGTGGGTGCCTGGCCGAGAACTGCAGGTGAACAGATGACGGCAGTCATGCGGCGAGACGCCGCAGTCGGGACAGCAGTCGGGTATGGATGGGTCGAGCCGGTGCTGGTACTGGCGAAGGAGCATGCAGTAGCCCCTGCGTAGCTGCGCCAGGGGACAGCGAGTGACCCTCGGGAGATGTCGTTCCGAGGCCGCAATCGGATTTGGATAGCCACCCAAAAGGACCGGGGGACGGTAACCTCGTTTCTCCTCGACAACGAATCTCTGGTGGAGACGCTGGAAGCCTGTCTTGGTGGCAGAGCTGTCAACAGGTAGATCTGCAAGAGACGAGGCAACAGCTTCCTTGTGGAGTGCTCGAATAGACGGCCGGACGTTGCGGCAGGGCTCGGGAGCGGTGCAACGGTGATGATTGGGATGGCCGGGTCGTGAACAACTCCACCAGAACTGCTGGCTAAGGAGAGTGTTGTGATGGGCGACCGGTAGAACAGAAGCCTCCGCATTAAGCTGATCTATAGGCGACATTTTATAGCAACCCGTGATCGTGCGGAGGGCAGCAGTTAGGGCTGATTGGAGGCGGCGGAGGCTGGAAGAGCTCATCGTAGGAGACCAGATTGATGCCGCATAAGTGAGGTGCGGCTTAGACAGCGCCTTGAAAGCAGTCGACAGAGTCTCTTTCGCACAGCCCCAGGATGTGCCTGCTAGAGCCTTGAGGACCTTGGTGCAGCGGCTTACCTTGCTTGCGGTCTCCCTGACATGGTCTGCGAACGTGAAAAGCGGATTAAAACGCACACCAAGGAGTTTGGACTTGCGGACGAGCGGTAAGGACGTCCCATTGACGGTGATGACCGGGTGACGATTGAACTCCTTCGGATCAAGCGTAAAAACAGTTACGGACGACTTGGCTGCCGAGATCGTCATTCCGCGCTGGGTGAGGAAGTTTTCGACAACAGGCATGAACACCGTGAGGAGCTGTGCAGCCTGATCGATGTCATGGTGCCGGAAAAAGAACGTAACATCGTCCGCATAGGATACCACTTGCACAGGTGCCCGGGGGAGTGGGAGCTCTCGCATGTAGATGTTAAAGGGCGTCGGGCTGAGCACAGAGCCTTGAGGGACGCTACAGGTCTGCTTACGGGGCTTAGAGAGAGCGCCCTGGAAGAGGACACGATCGTTAGGGCCACGGATGTAAGCCGCCAACCATCGGACCAGGCCAGTCGGGACGTTCAACGAGACCAAATCCTGCAGGAGCTGATCGTAGCGGACGCAGTCAAAGGCGCGTGACAGGTCAATTGAGACTGCCACGGTCCGCGAAGCGGGCTTCTGTTGATTGAAGCCCTCGAGGATAGCGTAGCTGAGCTCGAAAAGCGCCGTTGTAGTTCCACGACCCGATCGGAAACCATGTTGGTGGCAAGATAGTTCCGCCACAGACGTCAGAATTGGGTGGATGAGCCGTTCCAGGATCTTCGCCAATGAACTGAGGAGGGCAATTGGACGATAAGAGGTCGCTAGGCCGGGGTCCTTACCCGCTTTGACCAGGGGGATAATGATCGACTGGCGCCAGCAATCAGGGATGATTGAAGTTCCCAGTGAAAGGTTGAAGAGGTCGGCAAGGTAGGCAGCCACCTTCGGGCCGATGTGGCGCACATGGATAGGCGCCAGACCATCTGGTCCTAAGGCTTTCGAAGCTCTCATTTTCTTGACGGCGGTGCGGATGGCATCAGCCGAAAAGGAAATGTCTGGGGGCGGGGCTTTATGGAGGAGGCGAAGAAGGGGGCGCTGGCTTTTGGGACTGGGCGCCGAGCGGGGCGAGAACAGCTTGTTCATCTCTGCTGCGATCTTACCGTTGTTGGAAATGAACTTGCCGTCCCCAAAGCTAATAGACTGGTTTGATGTATCAGCCCGGGGTTTGGTCAGGTTGCGTAAAAGTTTCCAAGTGGCAGCTGAGTTGCCGCTGAAATTGCAATCTGAAACTAGTTCATGTCAGCGTTGGCGTTCGCCATCGTTGATAGTCTTAGTGATTAAGCCATTCAGTTTGCCAACGCGCGGGTCGCTGGCATCACGCGCTCGTATTTCGTCTCTCTCTCGTTCCAGGCGGGAGGCTTCGGGTGGATAGTTAGGACGGAGAAAGGAAATGCGGCCGTTATGGATGTGGTGACTTGCTGCTGCCAGGAGTAGTCGACGAAGGGCTCGCTCCGCCATGTGAACACAGGTCGGAGGTGGTAGGCCATCGATCTCGGCTTCACATTCGGTCGTGAACGCTGCCCAATTGGCTTTCTTGAAATTAATGAAGTGCCGGTTGGGGGCCTTGATACGATCGGCGGCGGTGGCCAATTCGAGCACAATGGGGAGATGGTCGCTACCCAGGCTGATTTCTGTGTTCCACATGGTGGAGGCTACCAGACTGAGACTGGCGAGGGAAACATCGGGCGAGCTGGAGGCGCCGTTGGTCGGGAGCCGCGTTTGGCTGTTCTCGTTGAGAACGGCAAAGGGGGCATGTTCTATTTCATCAACCAGAGCTTCTCCTCGGGGATCGGCTGCCAAGTTAGAGCACCACAGATCATGGTGAGCGTTGAAGTCACCTAGCACCAGACTGTCTCCAGAAGTTAAGTATGGAGCGATAGAGGCGGTGAAACCGGGAGGACAACTGGAAGTTGGAGGAATATACACGTTAACTACGGTTAGTGGCGCCGGGCCAATGTCAAGGGAAATCGTCAGTACTTCCGTGAGATCCGCACCGAGCAGGGGCAGCTGGTGATAGACAATGGATTTGTTCACCAGGAAGGCCAAACCTCCGCCTTTGTTGCGGCCGCGGTCGTGACGGCCGATCATGTAATTGGCACAGAAAGGGACTTTAGTGGAGTTAAACCGCTTTTTCTCTTGGATAGCCGCCACAGCTATGCTGTGCGAGCGCATGAAGGCCATGCGCTGGTCAAGCTTCCCAAGGAGGCCGCGTTCCCACTCGCCCTCCCAGCGGCCAAGGCCTGCTACACACATCTCCCTACGTTGGATCCATCCAACCGTATAACCACGTGGTAAGGGAAGAGCCAGGTCAAAATCCTGAAGAGTATGCACAGCAAAAAAAGAAATGAGTAAAACAACTCTGGTTCGGGGTTTGCGCGTTACAACATGACGATGAACGCGCATGCTTCCTTTGCTCGACGCCGTTCCCAGCCAAGGACATAAGACGGCGTGGACTCTACCTGATCACGGGCCGCAAAATTAGTAAAAGGCCAAGGAACACTGTCATATGAGGTCCGCCTAAATAACCTTAGACACTATTCTCTAAGTTGTAGGTAGTTATACGAAGACTTGGTGGGATATAGTAGCGTCGGGGTCAACAATGTGGGATACGATGTGGTCCAGCCAGATAATAGACGAGAGAACGTATTCCAACATGCATAAGCTAGTGGAATAGGATAAGGCTTGAAAGGCCATAGTGCCAGGGAACATTTACTAAGGTGGGAACAAGCGTAGTATGTAAGCCATAAGAAAGTGACTTCCAGACGAGTGCATGCCAGCCATGAATGAGCCGGAGTCCAGAGAGTCTGCAACCGAACAGTGAGTCGTTGGCACTGGAAGTGAATGAGCGTGAACAAATCGTCCGTATCTCGGGCACTGATCTAACCTTGAGCATCAAGTGGCACCTCTGCCACTTTATCCTCCACATCCTCCATTGGAACGCCTGCTTTGAGTTGCCAATCAGCATTATTATAATTTTAATGTCTACTGTCAACAGTCGAAAATGTAATTTTCACCATGAGTCCCACAATAATTCCACAAAGGCTGTCTTGCGAATCCTGAAAATTGGAATAATAATTAATTTGTAGACCTGTAGAGTGTGAATGCCATCTTTTGGCAGGTGAAGCACCCTGCGTGTAATCGGACTCTGCGTGGCTGTACTCTGATTCAAATGAGTGGGAGATTTTCTTTATACCAGTAAGGCCATCTGCAAGTCTATCTAAAGACGAGGATTCGGTCGCAGGCAAGTCCTGCACCGTCTAATTGAAAGGTAGCATTTGATATAGCGAGCGCATTCCCAGCTCAATAATAACCGAGCCAAGTGCCGATTTTCAGGAGGAGGTCGAAGACATAAAACTTGAGGGGTTTTATGCTGCACGAAAATCTTAGTCATTATTTCGGGTTGGAGCGACCACTAGTGTTTGGGCATGCCCATGGGTGAGACAGAGGTGCCGGCTGCTTTTACAAGTTTGTAGGGGCAGGTCTGTAGCGTCATCCACCAGCGCCCAGCCCGAAAGCTCTCATGTGATTGTAATCTTCCGCCTGATTCTGCGGCAGCCAATCACAGGTGCCATAGACCGCTGTTGGCCAAGCAGTTGATCAAGCGGCCAATGCCTCCCTCTCGCGTGGCGTTTAGGCATTCACGGCCACACCGCGCTGACGGACAGATGCGCGTGCAGGGCCCACGCATATCATGCGCCGGGGCTTCAGACCACCACTGAGTTTTGTATACGCTAAATAACTCCGGCGGATCCTACCCATTCCTCTCCTATACGGAACTAGGCGCGATAATTGTAGTGCTCTGAGCACACCCACGGCTGGGACTCCTACAGGTTCAAATGCCCAAATGAGCAGTGGTACGTTTGCCCTGGGGGTAGGCATTTCAAAGAAGGCATGGACAGCTATGACTGCCGGGATGCGATGCTGTACATGCTTTTCAGTTAGTGGGACCGGAAAAGCAGTGTGCATAGAACCACCGATTGCCAAGATGTTAGCCAGGGATTTCAGGCAGCCTGTTGACGCCTGTTGGCTATAGCACAACCTGATTTTGCAATATGTGTTTTTTTTCTGTTTCGTTAGATATGCTACGTTCTTTGATCAAGTTTGATAGGGAATTGACAGGGCAACAGTAGTGAAAATGCGATTTTCCGGTGGTAAGTTAGAAGACAAAAGAGCGTTGACTGGGAGGGGTTTATTTTTGTGCCGAACGTTTTTACTATCCATCTTCAGCGAGTGAAAAATTGCGGCTAATGGCTCTCGATATATGCTGCTCTGTTTTTTTCGTGCTTAGTCTGGCACTACCGGCCGAGTCGCTGCGTGCGGCTCGCAACCCGTAACTCCGGGAGGATAAAGATCCCGGAATGAGGATCAATAAAAACTCGAGAAACAATATGAGATTATTCTTTCACAAAGTCGTCTAAGACTCGTTGTTCGACAAGTCCAGGACTAGCCAACTTTTTTGGAGCAACGGACAACTATGGTCTACGCACTGAAGTGCAATAAAACGAGAAAAAATCAGCCGTCCGATAGCCGAATGTTTGTCTAGACGGAGCCTGCCACAATATCTAGCCTCAATTGGTCTGCGCAGCAGTCGCGTTAGAATAAAATGGGGCCAGGCTAGCCCACGATCTGCCAGTCACGTTGCGCTAAGCCTGTGTGAGTCTCAAATATTTATCGGTAGTTGTAATAATAATGAAAAGGGGATTTTCAGGTGTAAGTCAGAAAAAGGAAGAGCGTTCACCGGGAGAGGTTTATTGTACGCCTGACGTTTCATCTGCCCCATTTTCAGAGACTGCAAAATGCCGGCTCATGGCTCTTGATATATGCTGCTCTGGGACTAGGTTAGCCTGTAGTGGGTCGTTGCCCGCCCGACGCCTGGCCTTCCTGTCGTGACCTCAATCTGTCTAGACCTCAAAGTCGTTGCGGTCGCCAAACTTACTGGCGCGAGACACAGGCCGCCCACGTTGTCCAAAAACGGTGTCCAACTGCTGGGACTGCGCCAATTCCCATGATTTCTCATCTCACAGAAGGGCCGTGAGTGCAGATCACGCCGCTGTCACGAGAGCGCGCCGTGATTATCGATTTTGCCTCATAGCTGATTGGTAAACTGACTCTGCTGTGTGCCTCGCGTTCCCGCTTGAGTACATGCACCCTTTGTGTGCGAATAACTTGCTCTGACTTTCTGTAACGGGCTTGTCGCAGTAAACTCCCCCTCTCTCTGGCCAACCCGTCTTCTCTCTGTCTCACTCTTACGAGTTCCTTGGTTCGGCGTTCGACTTAGTTAGCAGTACCAAACGCAGGTCATAACACCCACCCATCACAAGCCGACCTAGCCAATGAACGCTCCCTCTGTCTACTGGCCTGACTGCTCTCAAACTGGCACTTGGATCGAAGCTGGCTCTCCTGCTAGTCGTGAGCTCTCCAAGTCAAATCTCTGTTCATCTATTCTTCGTTCCTTTGTGTACACAATATACTCTTCCCTCTACTCTGGCCTTTACCGACTTCTCGTCCACTAAGTAACCATGGTCTGAAGATCGCAGTTGCTAGGGTTTTACTCACCTTACCCCCTGCGATAAGCCCACGATCTGCCGGTCGCGTTGCGCTAAGTCTCTGTGAGCCTCAAACTTTTGTCACATGCATGTACCTTTACTAGTAGTAAAACTGCGATTCCCGAGTGGTAAGCCAGAAGTAGAGAGAGTGAGAAGAAGAAGAAGACTCGATCGCTGGGACAATATGTATTGTCCTATATTGTCCCAGCGATCCAGTCTTCTTCTTCTCAATTGCTTCCTGGGGCACGGATGTTCGCTTGTATTGGCAAAGTAGAGAGAGTGTTCACCGGCAGAGGTTTATTGTGTGCCTGACGATTTGATTCATTTCTTTCGCCTACCCACTTTCAAAGACTGAATACTCCGTGGCTCTTGGCTCTCGTTATATGCCGCTCTTTTTCTGTGTGCGCATTCTGCCGGTATAGGTTGTACCGCGGTCTGTGTGGTTCGCATCTCACTGATGCTTGTGTCGCCGCTGCCAACCTCCCCGTCGATCGATGGTTGTGCTGTTTCTGCCGCCGTTTTGCCAGTATTTGTTTCACCACAAGCACGTTGGACATCTCTTGTGTTACGTCGATCCGCATCTCGGCCTAGCTTGTTTTACGTTCATACACGCATACCGTAGAGATATTTAGTGCCCCCGAGTGCTTCACACCATGACTGTGTCCTAATAAGCTTTATTTTAAAACCAGATAAGGGTTAGGCAAATTTATGCGGTGGTATTTTGAACCGTCGTTTGACATCTAGGCTTATTTCATCTGGCTTTATATGTGACCTTTATTCGGTGTTCCTTAATTTTCCCCTTATCCTCAGATCTTCCTTTTTATTGGATAGCGTATTGCATTCGGTTGAAATGCTACTATTCATTGAAAGCTCCCTTCAAGGCCTCATTAAGGGATGCTAAAAAATGCACGACGAAATGGCTCTGCAAAACTCAGGCTCACTAAATAGATATAACAAACTTTCAAGAACCATTTGTATTGCCTCTAGGACGCAGATTTTTTCACCCCAAGCCTTTTGATTTAGCTTTGAGGTTTTCCTTCGTAGATGAAATGGCGTGGCATTTTGGAGTTAAAATATCTAAAAAGAACGTTTGTAAAAGTGGTTCGACACTTTGTCACGGAAAATGCCGAGCACAAGTTCAAAATTATTGAACTACTTAGCTCACCGGACACCGACAACGATTGTGCATCTTACTTTGAAGGTGTAATCAAAACAACGCAGCAGCTGTTAAGAGGGAAATATATTAGATGTCTTCGCGTTCACGAGCCAATTCACGAGCAAAATTACTTCACTGTCCTGGAAAGGGTGAATACAAGGATGCATTACCCAAGACGCCAAGTTTGCATCTCGTTTATGCCGAGGTTGCAGACTGTCTTGACTCCCATTATCTGTGCAGCCAGCTGGAAATGACCAATTTGTTTTATGGATCATGGCTCGTGTAGTGTTAAGGCTACTAAGGTTAAACCCCAGCAGTTGCGATCTTCCAGGTACGGTTCTTTAGGAGATAAAAGAAGTTATGGGAAGGCCATAGTGGTAGTATATTCTGCACAGAATAAATGGGAGAATAGGCAGTAGGAAATTGACTGTTATACGACCGGACATTCACAAGATATTGGACGACGTGTGAAGTGAGGTCTGCTCGGAACAACGGCCGGAAGCAGCACGTGTTCCCAAAGTGCACTTCGACTTGCGCTACTCACGACAAGCGCTCACAAGTGCACTTTGTATGGAGCTCGTCAGTACAAATGAACAGCCACTGCTTGAAAGCTTACGTCGTCTCACTTTCAATTATGACTCCCAGCATTACTCCTATCGATACAAGCGAATATGTGAAGCTCAGAAGGTAACTGAGGGGAAGATGACTCGATCGCTGGGACAATGCATTTTATTCCCTTGACGTTTCGAGATCCGTCGCGGATTCGTCATCGGAGACATAGTCAGAGAACAGAAGCAGATAGGGTAGCGTATGCACAGGAGTTTGTAGTATTATAGGATACAGTTATTACTGCAAACATACAATGACAATTAACGGTTAGTGGAAACTCCAGTGCATACACTTCCCTATCTGCTACTGTTATCTGACTATGTCTCTGATTATGAATCCGCGACTGATCCCGAAACGTCAAGCGAATAAAAAGTATTGTCCTAGCGATTAAGTCGTCTTCTTCCGCATTACTCCTGTTTTGTACTGCTATTATTAGTCTGGGCTTCGTAATAGCCTTTGTATATTCGCTCCACGTACGCAGCAGGCCAGCATATTTTTGACCATCCCCGCTGAATATTTAACTTCCACACACACCCCTCTCCGCCCCCACAGGAGGTTATCAGAACAGTAACAAATTCGGTAGTACCAGACACCCTGAAAAATGGACGAGCTTTGCTTTGTTTCATAGGTGTTGGTGCACAATCCTGCAAAATTTGAAGTATGCAACCTGCTTTTATGTATATAAGCGCAAATAAGAAATAAGTACATGCAGAAACACCATGGATCTGCAGAAGAAATCTTTGTGGGTTCAGTTTTTTTCATTTCTGTTCTTGTATATATGAGTTTATTTAAGGTCTATAGACTCAAACACGTCAAACACGACGTAATATACACCTCCTGCCAGCGGACAAGTTTCCGTCCAAATATACACTTACACTTTTGCTATATGCCTATAGACCTTTAATATACTGATGTATACTACGAACAGAAATTACTTTCTAGGGAACCTAAAAGCTGAACTTTCGAAATTCGTATATCAACCAGAAAGCAAACAGGTAAAGCTGGTGAACCCGCTGATGAGCCGGACCTCCCACAGCTGTACCAAGCAGTGGCAGAATACCGGCGAAGCACGTGTCTGGGCCTTTTACCTAGTACCTGGGCTGTTAGTATGGTAAGTTAAAACATCAATATAAGCTTTGCGCTTCAGCAAATCCTGGTGAAATACCAACAGCTGAAGATCGGCCTCCACATCGGTTTTGTACATATGACAACGGCCATCGACACAGTCAACAGCAGTGGACTCGGAAAGAAAGGCTTAAATTTGATTGTCCATACTGCTTTGCGCAAATGACAAGACAGAGTGCTAATACAGGCAAAAATTCGAGTCCCGGGTAGAAGGAGCTGTGATCGCTGGGACAGGAAATGCATTTGCCTGACGTTTCGGATTCCGTCGCAGATCGATCATCAGTGATAATAACAAAAATGCGTATTCACACATAGGGAGTTCCAGTATTCATAGGAAGAGGTCGCTATACTACTTCAGACGTGTGACAATTAACGGCTCCATCGTATAGAAGCTACTTGCGTGCTAATTGCTTTATGGCCGGCGCGCGGGTTGTGACCTGCTGATAGCACCCGCGTTGGACTTGTGCGTGATAATTGCTCGGCCATCTGACTCTCTGCGTGGCGAATTGCTTTGGCCTAACTGAGTCTCAGCACCAAATGTGGGTTGATCAGGTTGTTGCGCTTGTTCATAGACTGGGGACCCATGAACCATGGTTCAAGCAGCTCGCGGCTCACGCGACTGTCACCTCTCGCGAGACCTTAGGCTTTATCAAATTTGAATGTGTGCGGGTCTCTACGAATGAGCTGTAACCTGAGAACTGACGTCATTTCTTCGCACTACCGCTACGTGTTCGGCAATTCGCGTCTTGAAGAGTATTCCGATTTGTCCGACCTAGTTGCACGGTCCGCAACTGCACCAGATCCTCCAGATGACTCCATATGTTTCTTGCCATGGCGGTAGGTCTGTTGATTTAATTATCTGACTATACAGGACGACAGTGCGCGCGTCACGGACACAGGCTTAGTTTTTCAGGCGTGTGCAATGACAAATCGTGTGAAGAGGGGCTGTGTTCCCGCGCCTATGTACAATGCCGATAATTTCAATTTACTATTCGCAGATGACTGCGTGATAATTACAACACCGGGAGCGGACATGCTGCCTTGAGTGGACGCTTTTTTCTTCTGAGTGATTGGACTTCGGACTGACAACTAACAACGCTGGTCACACACCAACCGGCGCCATACGATAAATGGAACGAACCCATAGTAGGTGTCATTGGAATTCGCTTCACAGGAGTTGAAAAATACCCGCACCTCGGCAGTGCCTCCTTTTAAAAGACATCATGTTTTAAGCCGAAATTGCAGGGCAAATTCTCAGACTGTGCCAGGCATTCGACAGGCTACAAAAGGCTATCTGGAAACGCCATGGCATCCTCCTTAACAGAACGTATATATCACATTATTTCGTTTTTCCGACTACGCTCTTGCACAATGGAGTCACGAGCAATGTATTAAGGTCATACAGGGCGGAAGTTGAAGTACTTTCGACTCTCAAAGGTCTCTGGAAAGAACTGTAGATGATGTGGCGGGAAAGGATCCCCGACACTAATCTGTTGGCAACGAAGAGCGCACTGAGCGTCCCCGCTGCGGAGGCAAACGAATCTCTGCCCAGATGACTATTCAACGAAGACATTGTTACGAGTTAACGTATGCAGTGACGCTTTATGACCTCAATCTGGCTCCCGGAAGTCAGTGGTGAGATCACGGATGTTCTTGCAGAGTTTCAGAGGACAAAACAATATCCGAAGCAAGGTGAAACTGTGGGAGCCTACCTCACTGACTCATGCCGGCTTCGGTGCCAAAAGCCGCGAAAGTGCAGTGGTTACGCGCGCCGGCTTTACTCCTACACAGTGTCTGCCTTTGTTTGCCGCACACTCGGCAACCATCGCGTGAGACAGGGACTCCCCCCTGGTGTCTGTCCTTGGCGTTCACCAATCACCATCAAGGCCATCAGACAGTCAAAAGTCTTCGGCGGCTGACGTTGGAGTTACTCGGCCTTCCGCCTCGGCTCGAGACGGACGCGACACTGCATTGCTCTCTCCCGGTCCTGATGGTCGAACTCATCGCCAGGCCGAGTCAACCAGTTTTCAACTGACTATTCTCCTACTTGATCTGTGCAGAATATAATTTTCTCCTACTTTGGTTCTGCAAGACTTCTCTATAATCTCCTAAGGAACCGGACCTGGAAGATCGCAGTATTTAGGGTTCAACCGGCTGAGCCTTAACTCCTTTGCGATAAAACCTCGGACACGCAAGACCACATTGTCCAATCCACGTCAACATGTCTGCACCGCCGACTGCCGTTCAGGTCACGGCTTGACCCAGTTAATCCAGTCACCCAGTTCACGTCCATGTCAACACGAAAAGCCTACCATACCCAGCCGTCCCAAGTGCAGCAATATAGGCAACGATAGGTTCCGTTACCCCACCTCGCAACCGGTAACCACAGGGTCGTGCAAAACGCAAGTGGTTGAAATAGGGGGTTTTTATTAGTGCGTGAAAACAGCAACTAGGGCAAAAATAAGAATAGTTGAAATAAATACGCATGTTGTCTAAAAGCACTATTCGGTTCACGAAGCAGCGCGCATTTTGAGAAACAGTGTGGCGTACCATTTGTGTCGCAAAGAGAATAATATCCCGAATCCCTAACCAATCGAAAGTGGTTATTAATAGTTAATAAATTCATGATTTACTTACTTAATAATTCAATGCATAAGTATAATCTGTTATTGAATCTCAAGAATTAACTCTGCCGGGTAATCCTATGCAACAGCCTTTATTACTAAGCCTTATACGTCGGACACCAGCTCATTGCCCATAAATACGTTCACACTCTATGAGGCAGACTCGTTCCATTGTGCCTTGGGGCTCTATCAGCAACCGCACAGCCACTATTATGATAGACAGAAAAATGCAATCGATAGTGATACAACAGGCTGAAATAAAAAGTTCTGCCTCATTAGCCGGCATCAGCTAGTCATATCCAACCTCATGGGTCGTAACCCTTGAGGCTCGAATTTATCCCGTGTTACCATTGCTGAGAGCCCTTCTACCCTTTCTAATATACTTGATCGCAACCAATAGGATAACGGGCTCGCAGTCTAACGCTTAGGGTGTTTAGTTTCAAAAATTAATGGCTGCTGTGCAACTGCTGGCGGGGCTTGGGAATGAGCTCCAAGGCAGAACGGGAGGAGAAAGCTTTCCTCAATGAATGTCAGTATTGCTGATCTAAATGTGCAACACAATAGGACCGTAGCTCAGTGGTTACGGCGGTAGACGTCTCAACAACAAGTCGCGGGTTCGAGCCTCAGGTGCTGCAGCACCTTGTGCTGGCTATGGCTGACTGATGACGGCCAATGAGCCTGAAATGGCCACTCCAGTCTCTCTTGTCTTTGTCGATAATTTTACTGTAAATGGACACGTTTCCAATCTAGAGAAGGAAGAAGACCTTCATTCTTTGTGTAAGCTATAGAACAATCTGCACAAGTCTTACCGCGCAGTAGATGCTCTTCCTGCCAAAATGTCACATTCAACTGAAGTGTCGGTGGTGCGATTCTCCAATGTAGCCTGGCAAACACCTTATCCACCTTCACCGGTAAAAATGAGAGAAAATGTACAGTTTGAAAAACATGCATAATTTAATTACACTATAATGTACGTGTTTTCTTGTGCTGGTCCCACTAGATGGGCCTTAATGGTGTCCTTATTAAACTCCTGGCTAAATAAATAAATATGCAATGGCCGTTTGCGAATGAGCTAGAGGTCACAAAATTTACGACGCCATTAAATCCTGCATGTGTGCGTGTGTGGCCTCCTCTGCGTTGTTCCCAACCGTCAACAACATTTGCATCGAAGCAAACCTTTCACGACTACCTTTCAGGGTCAGTTTCCTGTTGAATGGACGAGAGAACTATGTGGGCCGTCAGTGCCTCAGTTAGCAGTAATAGCTACCTTGTGAACCAAATGAGCGATAGATAACAGCAAAAGAACGACACTGGCCCTAATAGCAAACGACACGACCTATGGAGGAGAGAAAACACGCTTTCCTAGTTTTGGACGTTGCCGGTAAACTATCTCCCTCTCAAAGCCTCCCGTTGTCATCGTTAGTAAAAGCACAAAGAAGTGATAAATAGCGAAATCAACGCAGCCTTGCCCTCTTTTTTAGGAACGATTTCCTCTGCTAAGAGGCGAGGCACACGCTAGATCGGAAAAAACGCGTCTAATCTCGTTCGCGGAAGTCTGCGCATGGTTTTAACACGGGTATTTGAAGTGCAAAGTTCTGTTGCCATGTGAACACATTTTCTACAAGGGGCTGAGACCAGAAGGCCTCTTAAGGTCAGTATCCCTGGTAGATGTTAGCGCATGCATAAGCCGTACCTGGTTCCCATGGACGCTGACGCGGCATCAACTGCTATAACCATTTGTCTAGAGGTCAAACTAAGGGAAACGAGCGAAGTTGCGAAAAAGGCCTTCTTCCCCGGGCTACCCAGTGAGGTCGAGTGCATTTTGACAAGAAATCTGCCCCACTAACAGCCAGGCTGGAAATAGCCATCCTGCATCGTAAAACCAGTTAAATCTCGTCCATTTGTTTAGCTCAAATACCAAAATTCCGAAATCCTCAATTTCTCTACTTTACCGCCTGAAGGCTGAAATTAGGGATTCGCTTTATAGTGCGTAATCAATAATGATAATATTTTATTGGTGTCAATAACTTTAATTATAAGAATATCATTTTGAAAAAGATCGAAAACGTGGGGTGAAGGCAACGAGCGTATGTACGTTTTTAGGAAGCAAACCATAGAATTAAAGTTGCGGAAATAGGTTATTTAAATATACCAATAAAGCGTAAAAACAAGCGCGCAATTTGAAATGCTGCAATTTAACGTGGACCGAGGTGCGAGAAGGACGAACACTTAACATAAATGGACGAGTGGTTAGGTGAGACGATCACAGATGGTTGAAGTACACAAATGCAATCCTAGGTACAAAGAAAAGAGGAGACTCGCTTATAACACACGTTTATTGGTAACCAAACGTTCGAAAACCGTGAGCAAAAGTTGTGCAACGCGTCAAAACTCCTGGCCTTGAGGATTCGACTCAATCAAGTCGACCGGGGCATGTACGGTCGGTTTCCCTACAACTGAGCGAAGTCGTAAGCGTAAAATAACATAAAGCATTTAATATGGTTATCGCAAATTAGGAGCTATAAATGGACAGAAAAATATAAAACTTCCGGACAGTGGTTCAGAAATTCCAGACGAACGGATCCTAGCCCGTGATTACCAATCAAATAATACAGTAAAAATAATGTATTGTTAAGGCCAACTTCCGTAGCAGTTAGGACTCATAATATAATTGAATTTACCATCGTTGAAGGCCCATCCCCCAAATCCATATCCACAGTATTTCGTCGTTTTCAGGATGGCAGTTTAGCATCAAACGCGGTTACCTCTCAACATGAATAATGAAATCACGGCGATTTACAAATAGGGTGAGTAGTATCTGGCACTAACCATATAGAGTAGGACCCCAACGGCGGTCGTGGCAGCTGCTAATTACAGTAGGCATCTGTTCGTATGACGATAATGTCCCATGAATAATACACATCTTGTGTCTTGACCAGACTTATCTTCGGCTATCACTACTGACGAGTTAGTTTGAGAATCCGAAACATCAAGCCAATAAACTTCCTATTCCAGCAATGTATTCGCCTTTTGAACTGTTTCCTGAAACTGGCCTTTTCATTTCTGTCAGTCATAGAACATATCACCCACATAGAAATATTAATCACCTTTATTTCAGCATATTTCATGGCTGTCCAAACTCTTTTTTGCCCATATCTGTCGGCCAGATTGCAAGCATTTCCGTTTTCGCAGGCTTATGGTAGCTTCGTTGACCTTTTAGGTTTCAGAAAAAACCGTACTGCTGAAAAACATATTGGCGTTAGTTCCGTAGGCTCGAAACACGGGAACCTCGACAATTGTCTGACTTATATTTTAAATTGTAAACTTTACCACCCATAAGAAAAGCCAATCTTTAAACCTATTCGAAGTATTGGTCCAACCGGAATTTACTTATCTCCCATTGAAGGCTTTAACCCTGCCCTCATGCCACATTCACCTTGCTTTCCCTTAATATTTTCATTAAACTAATACAGCACAATTTCAGCTTTCAGGTCTTTTTTCCCCAGTGCCAGCCGTTTGTTCGTTTCGCCTAAAAATTTGGCCATCGTCTACATGCGTACCTGGGGATTATTTATGATTGCGAAAGGACTTAAATAAATTTTATCACTATTTTCTCTACCGTTCCATGAGTTAGACGAATGGCCGTTAACAGGAAGTGAGCAAAAAGGCGTCAACTTGTTGTCGCTAATGGCCCACTTAACTTCTAGAAATGGAAAACCAAAGTATTTGAGCAAATAAGGGGCGTGGGGGTAGTAGCCGTGATAAATTTGCTGCGCGCAACGTTCTCTTTCTAAAAATTCCTTCATTATAATTGTGACACAGGGTAAACGCAAGAAGAAGATTTAGGAAGACACAGACGCGATCGCTGGGACAAGAAATTTATTCCCTTTACGTTTCGGACTCTAATTTGAATCGTTAGAGACAGCATCGGATGGTGTATGATTAAAATGCATCTGAGAACATACTACAGCTCATCGACACAGGTTTTTATTTCTTGCTGGCCTTTCGGAACGCTGGGCCGGCTGTCCATTGCCAATGCCTAGACTGCCTCGATCTATCAGCGATTTAAGCGTCTGGCTTAATTTGTCAGCCTTGCGTTGATCGATTTTCCCCCATTCGCTGCCTCGTCATTGTACTTTGACGACCGTTGGTGTTGCGCTTCGTCACCCACGATGGAGGATGCTGATACTTCTGCTTCCTCTTCCAATGAGTCCATCACTGGACTGTCTACGCTTGCCTTAATCAGGTTCTGCCTTTATTCACTTAATTGCGCAGGACTTTTTAGGCCGCAGAATGGTCGAGATGTCTGTTGACAGATGTTCGGCTTTTGAGGTTTATCAGTTTACGAGAGCTGTTCCTTGAATACCGAAGGCGTGGCCAGTCTTTCCAAGCAGCCAGTTGGCTACGTCAGCCGCCTGTGACCTCCCTTACCTCCGGTCTTATTGACTTTGTCTTGACACTGAGTGCATTTACGAGAGTGGGGAGCAATTGGGGTAGATTCTACAGGAGTCTACTTTCACTATAATCCAGCGTGAAACGGGTCTTCTTCTCAATTCAGCGTGAGTCAACGCGTTTGCCTTCAACTCACGGTCAAACTGTTATCAGGCTGATCTACAAATTTCGTCCTGCTTCACCAAAATAACTGAAGTCCCAATAGCTGCAATGCATATTGTAGAAAACAGTAGAAGTTTCAGTTCGGGGTAGTTTTCCGTTAGGTTGCATCATATGGGGCATATTTTCATCTGGACGCCAATGTAGCGAAGGAGGGAGAAATTCGCTCAGGCCAAGACAGACAAGACCAGCCAGATATTCAAATAGCTGATCAATTACGGCATTCGAGGCCTTGACAATTGGGATTCGGCCCAGCTTTCTGAAACGTCTGCGAGTAACAAAACCCTCTACGTTAAGCCCCAATAGGTTCTCCGATTTTTCTCCCGGAAATGCGAACTTCCATGATGCATCTGATACTGCCTCTGGACGTGGGTTCGAGACGGAATCCGAAACTTCAGTAGAATAAGGTCCTTATGTCTTATAGCAACCTACTTAAATGTTTAAAGTAGGTTGAATTTCCCCTAATCTTCCAGTTTTCTACACGGCATCCGTCGATCCAGCAAGGCTTTGATGATAGCAAAGTTTTCGTCCCAGCGACTGCACCTACTTTTTCCATTGCCTCCTGGGACTCGCGTCTCGGCAAAACGATTTTTCTTTGATGTTTTTCGTTCTAGCCGGCTTCTCTTCTGCCATCATGACAAAAACACATTGTTAGTTCATCGAAAAATACCATAAAAATGGATGCCAACCTAAAGGTTTCAGAGCATATCCTCCAACTATATGCTAACGAAAGAGGTATTTCTCATAAAACTAACACTATTTGCTGGTTAGACCATGATTGGCGTAACGCAGGTCACATTTAATTTATTCGGTAGCACAAAAATTGGCTACATAAAAATGAGAAATCGAATCTCACAGAAGAAAATTTTGCTTTTATATAAACGTACACTGTGTATATAAACTAGATGAGAGTATGAACGCCCTACTGTGAAAAATCGGATCATATGTAGGGTGAAATTTTGTGAATGGCATAGATCTTTTGCATGTAATAATTAGCTGGCCTTTAATAAGCGCAGTCGGCTTACATGAACAAATAATTGCCGGCTGACTGCCACTTCCACTAAAATATAGCACAGAACTAAATTCATAGTATATAGCCTAGTAGTCGATCTGGTGAGTTCTAGGTGATTGCTTATGAAATCCTACCTGGACAGTCATTTTACTGCTCTTGTATTGTGTATTCCACACGAGCAATAACTTGGGCAGGTAAGACCGATACAAGTGTGATGTCATTCACGGCGAACGGTGAGCGTGCATGCATGTTTCCTATAAAATGTAATTGAATTTTTAAGGGCATAAAAAATAAACGTAGTTCAGTGGTAGAACATTGGCTGCGCAAAAGCTTTACTTAGTGTGTGGATTCGACTCCCACTGGGGCCATGAATTTTTCACAATTGGGTCAACTGGATATAGTAAAATTGGTTGTTTACATTCGAATCATAGGCATTTACCGCAGTTTTCTCTACCAGTAAAGTATCATTAGAAAGTCAGCTGGAGGAGATAATGTTCTCTTAACCAATATGGTTTCCAATATCTCTTCACCGTGGTTTCGATTCGACTTAAAATTATTATTGGGCAATAACAATTTAGTAAGCAGGCAAATGGGGTCTTATCCTCAGTTTGCCTTTTAAGGCTTACACAATTTCAATGGAACCTTCCTTATAGACAGTAAATTCCCTATCTCCTGGAATTTTAACCGAATTTCTGAAATACATTTTCCATTTTAACAGGTTCCTTAACTGGAGTTAATCTTTATTATCGTGCAGCATAATCCGAAGATATTTCAGTCACACGAAAATATCGGTTTTGGATTACCGATTTTATGACCACCCGCAAAAGCATAGAAATGGCTACTCAAGTAGTACGCGCTTTTCTCTTCAATTTCGGTTGCCTGAGAAATTCAAATATATTTTATTGAAATATGTATAAAATACTCCTTCTTGTACTCATTTGATGACAACTTGCAACCTCCTTTTAATTTTTTACTTGAAGAAATCGTATCCTTCGATTTTAAAATAATTTCCAATTATGATATTTTTGTGACGGTTAATTGTTCATTAATAATATGAAGTATCCATCCACTTATTAATATTACCCAGTATGTAACTAACATGATCCACACACATTGAAAACTAATATGAGGATTATACGGCTTCTTACCCATGGCATTGAGAAATGCAAGAAATTCCCTTGAAAGAATGTATACAACACGTTGTTCAGAAATTTTGAATACAAGTGTAACGGCCGGTAGGGTTCAAAAGTACTCAGACAACTTAGGAAGTTTTCAAAACGAAGATGTAGCATTTCTTCAGGCGTTAAATTTAAAGAAGCCGTAACCTGCTACAAAACCAGTGAAAGGAATAATATTGCATGCATGTTTCCTATAAAATGTTATTGCATTTCTAAGGGCATCAAAAATAAACGATGTTCAATGTTAGAGCGTTGGCTGCGCAAAAGCCTTCCCTGCTGTGGGCTCGAGGCCCACCGAAACCACAAATTTTTCACAATTGGGTCAAGTTGGTTGTTTATATTCGAATTATGCGCATCTGCTGCAGTTTCGTCTACCAGTGAAGTATAATTAGGAAGTCTGCTGGAAGTGATATTGCTTTCTCTATCAGGAGTGCTGCACGCTATCAGGAGTGCTGCACGCTATCAAAAGGGCCTTTCTAGCCTTCGATGAAGATCTCTTCGACAGAGTGTCAGGCACATTTGTTCTACCACACCTAGAGTATGGCTACAGGCATGGCGGCCATGGCTAGCAAAGGACACAGCATGTCTCAAGAAAGTGCAGCCTCGGGCAACAAAGCTAGTAAGAAGTCTAAAGAACCACGCTTATATAGACTGGTATGCCTAAATTTATTCCCTCTGCATTACAGGCAACAGAGAGGGATCTTATCTAAGTTTACAAGATAATAAACGGTCTTGAGAAAAGATTACGCTTTGAAGACATGTTTCAGTTGCACCTCTCGCCTCATCTCCGTGGGCACACAATGAAGCTGCGCACGAAGATGTCCAAGCTAAACCTCCGCTCTGAATTCTCCACGCGTTTTCTCATACAACAGTGGAACAACCTTCCACAGTCAGTCGTTAAGGTCACTTCCTTTCAGATTTACAAACAACGCTGGGCTAATTGTATGCGTCCCCTCTCCTCTCTCCAAGTCTGAGCTCTAAAAACCAGACATATATTGTAAAAAACAATGCTACTCTCCTCCCTCCAAGTCTGACCTCTAAAAACCAGACATATATTGTAAAAACAATGCTAGTCACTGTTTGCCAATGCTATGTTAGTAGTGGTAAATTTTTATAGGTGCTTGTACACGTTCTAAATAGGGTTTTCAAAGGCATTGCCTATTCTCCTCACGTATTGAACTGAAAACTGAACACCCTTTCTATGATGTCTTCAGGGAAACGCGACAACTCAAACATTGCACCATAGTTTTGATGTGATATCAAATCACTATTGAGCAATAAAAATTTAATAACCAGGCCAATGGCGTGTAACCCTCAGTTTGCCTTTGAAAGCTTACACAACGTAAACGGGAACTTCTTTATGCACAGTAAATTCTGTCTCCTGAGATGTCAATCGAAATTCTCAAGTGCGTTTTTGATTTGAACAGGTTACTTAGGTAGAGTTGTAATATTCATTAGCATGCGGCATACTCCGAAGCAATTTCACTCATCTCAGGATGTCCGCATTTGAACAAGCTCCTTTCTGACCACCTGCAACAAATATACACCGTAAAAACGACAAACTAATCCGCATGCGTTTTTTCTTTGATTTTCGAGGGCTAAGCAACTCGAATATATTTTCTTGATAAACTGTACAAGAATATTTCTTCTTGTCCTTATTTGGTAGCAACCTACAATTTGTTACTTGAAGAAATGGCATCCTTCGGTTTTCAAGTAATTTCTAATACTTATATTTTTGAGACCGTCAAATGTTCATTAATAGTATGTAGTATCCATCCACTTATTAATATTGCCTAGAATTTATATAACATGCTCCACACACATTGAAAAATAATATGAAAAATATGTGTAGGCATTACCGACAGAAAAATTGGGACCTGCATCATGCGTATTTCGACCTCATTAGGTCCGATCAGATGGAGATACACAACTCCAGTGTAGCCGCGGAAATTGCCGCAACACTCGAGATTCGAACCCGCGTCTCTCCGGTCAGGGGCGAACGCCCTAACCACTGAGCTATTGAGCTGGACGTTTTGCCGGTTGTTGATCGGGGATATCGATTAGTACATATGTGTAAACCGATCATGTGCAGGGCACACCTGCCCTGGTATTTTATGCTGACACCTGAAAGGCATAAAATACCAGGGCAGGTGTGCCCTGTACATGATCGGTGTACGCATATGTACTTGTATAAGGATTATACGACTTCTTCCTCGTGGCATCGAGAAATGCAAGAATTTCGCTTGAGAGAATGTATGTAACACCTAGTTCCGAAACCTTGAATATAAGTGTAACGGCCGGTAGGGTTCAAAAGTACTCAGACAACATAGAAAGTTGTTAAAACGAAGATGTAGCATTTCTTCAGGCGTAAAATTTAAAGAAGCCGTAATTTGCTACCAAACGAGTAAAATAAATAATATTTCATGCATGTTTTCGATAAAATGTAATTGCATTTCTGAGTGTATTAGAAATAAATGAATAACCATTTTTTACGGAGTATTTTTTCTACAGGCGGTCAATAAGTGGCTGTTTGAGTAGTCGTATCCTGACGTGGATAAAAATACCTTGTGATTAGGCTGCAGGATAATCGATATTGAAAATCTACTAAACTATTTTTTTCGAATTTAAAACGCAGTTCAGAATTGAGTTAATATCTAATGAGATAGGTTACCTGCTATACGATATAAATGTTACCTGTCAGTAGCTAAAGATCTTTAAACCGCAGTCATTATGCAATCATTACTTGCTGATGGACATGGCTTTCCAAAATGTATGGTATTTGGATCCCCAATTTGCGTATGCTTTATGCATCACATTCAACACAACTGCGAATGAATTTCAAACAAATCTTCCACTTTTATCTAGAGCTGAGAACACATTTAGGTACGTGACTTTGATTAACTTAGTCTAAGGGCCCAGAGCCGAGCGTAATTGTGAACGTTTCAAATGCTTTACTAAACCACGTTTCGATCTCGTTTCGGTAGGATAGCAATTTTTACCCAGACCAGACACTGCATCCCCAGAGCCTACTTCAGAGTGAGCCAGCTCGTGGCATGCTTAAAGGAAGCACCAAAATGGCATCAGCTGCTGCTAGCTTTTTAAGTATGCAGACCGCTTCCAGAGTTATTTCGTAGCATTATCAACGGTATCCAAAACTATAAAATGGTGGGTTATTTTGTACAAACCACCAGTGGCTGGCACTCTTTTTGCTTGTGAACCTTTTTTCCACCTCATTGGCAGTACTTGTCCACAGTCTGTGTCTAGGAAAAATAGCCTAACTGACGTATAACCACCCGCACCTTGTTTAAAGGCAGCTAACGAATGTGCACTTAGAAGCATATCTAGTTTTGCAAAAACAGTGGAGTCCGGTTAATGTGGACACCACCGTTCCAGGCCAACTGTCCATATTAACCGGTTGTCCACATTAAGCGAACTGATCCCAAACCAGTCATTTCTACGTATAAAAAACAGAATTTTGCATCTCAATGAAGTTTTATTGAAAGAACATGCTCAGTTTTGATTGCTTTGGTGGAAACTTTTCTCTTAAAGCTCCCCTAAAGTTCTTTATCACAGTGTCCAAATTCTCCACATCAAAACCTTGTTGTCGATGCCCTGTTTCGAGTACGGCCAATGCCGCCCTCATCTCTTTTGATGAGACTGGGGGCTCGACTTCTTCGTCTTCCTCTTCAGACTCTTCTTCCTGCTCGTCTGGTACCTTCTTGGCATCTGCAACTGCTTCGGCGAGTTCGCTTGTCACCTCCTTCAGTGTTGCCTCCTCGGCGACTTCGGCGTAGTCGTCGATTGAAACCCACTCTAGAAAACTCTCGATCCTGTCCTCTGTCACGTCTTCTGGGATCTGAATCGCGACTTCATTCTGTGCAGGGCCTTGTTCATCTTCTGAAGCCTCACGTCGAAGTTCCTCCTCTTTTTTCACCAATTTTCCCCACATCGACTTGGAACCTCCAAGCTGGTCGGCTGCCTCTCGAAGACCAATTCGGGGTGACTGCTTCTTAAGGTCATGGAACTTGTCCAAAACATCCAGTTTTTCTGTTGGTGTTCGCTCCTAACGCTTCCCCATCTGGGAAAGAAGGGAAAGAAAGATTGCAGAAGTCGAAGAACGACAGTCAAAAGCAGTTCACTTTCTCGTGATCAGCCTCCACACGTACACAACCACAGGCAAACCAACAGAAAAGCTTTGTAAGCTGTTCATCTGAAGCAAAACTTTCAAAACAGGACACGGGAATTCCTCGCCGCGGGCGATTTGGACTGGATTTTTGACAAAATCTGTGGGTCGGCCGACCGGTTGACAGCTTGGTGCTGTCCACATTAAGCGGTGGCTGTCCAGATTAACCGGAGGATTTTACTATGGAGAAATTCCGTTCCTGGCCAACTGTCCACATTAAGCGGTTGTCCACATTAACCGTGTCCACATTAACCGGACTCCACTGTACCTCTGCTGATGTTCACAGGTTGCTGGAGGATAAGTTCCCATATCTGCAAGAAAACACCCAACACCGTTTTTTGCCCTCAGATTTCTGCACGCGCCTGTGCATGTTTTTATGTAACGTTTCCTGTTTTAGATTCTGTCATCCTGGAATTCGCATTAGCAGAGGCAATTTAAAAAGAATTCGCAGGCGGTTATTGCACTGCGATTTGGAGGGAGGTGGCGA
>JAYGXS010000004.1:3944251-3988289 GCA_036362985.1 Ligula intestinalis | reverse complement strand
GTGAGAGGTTTGT
The DNA here is from genome assembly GCA_036362985.1 of Ligula intestinalis. NCBI lineage: Eukaryota > Metazoa > Platyhelminthes > Cestoda > Diphyllobothriidea > Diphyllobothriidae > Ligula > Ligula intestinalis. The sequence continues at coordinate 3,988,276 of JAYGXS010000004.1, read as the reverse complement.
GATCCGTGTGGACCTGAAAATCTCTCCCCTCGATCAGGTGTCGAAAATGACATATGGCCAGGTAAATGGCGAGAAGTTCACGCGAGAAAGTACTATAGCGAGTCTGCGCCGGCTGAAGCTTCTGAGAGAAAAGCTAGCGGCTGCAACTGTCAGTGGACCTGTTGCTGTAGAACTGCTCCTACGGCAATGTTGGAGGCATCGGTGGTCAGAATAAGTTGTGTATCAGCATCGATGCTCAGATTATGAAGCAGGGTGGCGTCCGCGAGTGCTTTCTTGGCTGCCTCGAATGCTTCAAGAGCACTGGGTGAAAGTAGAAGCGACTTGGACTTTGACTTCAAAAGATCCGTCAAAGGTGCCAGGATGGCGGCGCAATTTGGTATGAAACGCCGGTAGTAGTTGATTAGGCCGATGAAACGGCGAAGCTGAGTTATGGACTTCGGAGCTGGAAAAGACAACACGCTTTGCACTTTGTCTGGGAGGGGTGTGATCCCGTTTTGGTCAAGATGATGGCCAAGAAAATCCAGAGAAGTGACGCCAAAAAGACACTTATCGACGTTGAGCTGTAGACCATTTTGTTGAAAACGATCGAAAACTTGGCGTAAGTGTTCAACATGTTCTTCGGGTGACGAGCTGGCGACAAGGATTTCGTCGATGTACACGAACTTGAAGGAGAGACCGCGCAAAATGTCATCGACAAAACGCTGAAACGTTTGGGCCGCATTCCGCAAACCAAAAGGCATGCGAATGAATTCAAACAGGCCGAATGGGGTCGTGACGGCGGTTTTAGGGATGTCCTCCTCCGCGACCGGTATTTGGAGATATGCTCGCACGAGGTCAATCTTGGAAAAAATCGTCTTTCCAGCCAACATGTGGGAAAAGTCATGAATATGGGGAATCGGGTACCAGTCCGGGACTGTAGCTCGATTGAGAGCCCGATAATCACCGCATGGCCGCCAATCATCAGATGACTTTTTGGGAACCCTGTGCAGTGGTGAAGCCCATGAACTGGACGAAGGACGGATAATCCCCAAATTCAACATGTGTTCGAGTTCGTTCTTCGCGATTTGTAGCTTCTCAGGATGAAGCCTACGCGGATGAGCATGGACCGGTCTGCCGGTGGTAGTGATATGATGGCGAACAGCGTGTTGAACCTGCTCCGTAAACTGACAAGGCTTAGAGAGGGAAGGATAATCCCTCAATATGTCAGAAAATGGCGGGCTTGGCACGGCCAAGTGGATGCCAGCGGAAGGCTCACGCGAAATTAACCCGACAGTAAACAGCTGAGTTGTAGGATCTAGCAACTTCTGATGTTTAAGGTCGACTGTGAGGCCGAAGTGTGACAGGAAATCCGCTCCAATGATAGGCGACCGGACGTCGGCCTGGATGAAAACCCATTGGAAGCGGCGACGAAGCCCAAGGTCTAAAGTTAGGGACCGTTGACCGAACGTGGCGATAGAAGTGTTGTTCGCAGCCTGCAGTGTAAACTGCGATGGCTGGAGATGATGACGACGAGGGGGCGGTACAACGCTAACCTCTGCACCTGTGTCGATCAAAAAACGGAACCCTGTGGACTTGTCGGTCACGTAAAATAGGCGACTGTGTCGCGAGTGGTCAGCACCAGTCGTCGCCATTACTGGCTGGCGGCGCCGTTTCCCGAACGTGAACGTCGAGCATAAGAACAAGGCGGGACGCATTTAATAGCATCCGGGCCGAATGTTCGGTGGTACCAGCAGACTTTGTCGTCTGCACGCTCTTTTGAGTTACAGCGTTTGCGGCTTGTAGAGGGACGACCGGTTTGAAGCCGGTTGAGTGTGGAACACATTTTGCTCACTTGAGAGCACAATAACCTGACAGTATCTTCAAGATCCTGCAGGTCGTCATCTCCGTGGTCTGTAACGTCTCGAATCGGTTGAGTGGGTGAAGTAGACCGCGGGGATGATGTACCAAGCGATTTAGTGGACTTTCGCTGTGTACGGCTGTCAGGTTTACGGTCGGATCGTGAGGCCGAAACCTGGGAGACGGCATGCTGAGGTACTGAGGTCGAGGCTTGATTTACAGCGTACGAACTAGTACCGGGGTAACATTGTTGGATGCGGTCTGCGTGCTCCGCGAGTTTGGTCAGCGGAACATCATCATCGAGTAGGGCGAGTACTTGTTGCATTGGATGGGGTAATTTATCCATCCAAATGCGACGAAAAATAGAATCATCTAAGGTGCGACCAGCAAGCAGGTGACGCATGTGGCGCATTAGAGTGGAGGGGGTTTGGTCGCCAAGCTCGACGTTGCTGAGGAGTTGGCGAAGCTTGCTATCGGCAGATTGCGCCGTACGTTCGAGAATAGCCTTTTTTAAGCTAGAGTAAGGTTTTAATTTAGGGATAGGATCAAGGAGATCCTGAACGGCGAAAGCGATGTCGAACGGTAAGTACTGCACGACGTACGCGTAACGCGAACGCTCGCCAGTAATCTGACGTGAGGCGAAAACAGCTTCGGTCTGTTTGAACCAGACTGTCGGGTCGCGCACTTCGTAAGGGGGAAGCTTAATAGATATCTGAAGTGCCTGAGGCTCGTCGTGAGCAGATGGTGCTCACGAGTTGATAGAACCAGCATCATCTTCGTCGCAATCGTGAAATTGGTGGTATTCATCGCCCATGGTGAAAAACTTATGAACGGCAGATTCAAACGGAAAAAAAAACAGGTGAATGGAATAAATAATAAGACGTGGATAACAATAGAAACGGGGTCACCAAATTTGTAGGGGCTTTATCACTACAAATAAACAAAACATCTTAGCAAATATGCAATGGAAAACTTTCGAGGGTAGACTAACTGCTAATAAGGGATTTACTAGACTATTCTAGTGGGAAAGTCGTAAAATCCAGTAAAGAGATTGACGATGAAGATTAGAAATGATACAACTCACTTAGATCCTTCACGGTCCTCGTCGGCAGTAGTCAAGTAAACGACTTGCCAAAGGATAACTCTGCGAGGACTGGGATCCAAGTTTGTTGGGCTGCGAGTTGCAAAAATGGAGCGAAAACTCGTTTGCAAATTGTCGCTGGATTCTCCTGGAGCCCGAAAGTGATCACCAGAGAGGTGTCGTTGAAGGACAAAATAAACAGCGGCAGGTGAGGAGAGAGTTGAGCCGTGGAGGGTGATTAGCAAGATAGTTGCTAGCACGCGTCAAAACCGAAAGTGTATTTTTGTGTGTTGTATTTAGTTTTAACAAAATTGGTTATTGATAAATTTAAACAACACATAAGTAGGGCCAAGAGCCCACAACCTCTATGCATTTCAATAAATAGCAAGGGATAGTAAAATCTGCATGCATATGTTGTGGTCAGAAAATAAATAGTAATATAATTTATCTGAATTACCTTCAGCTTTTTGCACCACGAGTTGAATCCGCTTGACAAATTTAAAGGAAGTGGTAATGACTCCTGTATCACTCCTGCATCGGATATGCTTTTAAACGACAATATTACTAAGCGCTGATTTAACCGTCCTCGAGTCTAAGTTTGCTTTTTCGATGACAGCTGATAAGGTAGATGTTATTTCTACATCCCCAACGCTGTTCAGTGAGGACATTTTCAAGTTTTGGATAGATGGTATGACAGGTAACTAACTTGGTCAAATAATTCACACCTGCTGCTATTCCAGTATCATCATGCCTGCCTACCCTAATATCAAAATAACCACGAATTACCACGAATGCGCGAATACTTCGTGCGAACTTTCGTACGAATTCGAAACACGAAATCGTACTAAAGTTCGTACGAAAATTCGTATCTTCAGTTTTTATTGCACAGCGGGACGCCTTCTTCTCGAAAACCCCCCATTCGCACGATATACCCCGTGGCACTTTTTTGAAGTCTGCTTTGTGTTTAGGAAAACTTTATTCAACTTAAAATATTATAATATAGATATACAAAAAAAATTTTCCTCTCGATTGTCCGTGGGTATATTAAATCCCATCCGAGGGGCCGGGTTTGGGGTTGGGGTTCGGACCCTGGAATTTAAAAATAGTAATGGGTTACAGTAAATTTAGTTTAAAGAAGGGTGCACTAACTACTTGCTTGCGGAAATCCTTATAAGATAAGGTCTGGTCGAAGTCCATTATTTCATTCCATGATTCGGCTTTCGGGATGAGTGGCCTTTGACTAGGGGCCAAAGTCCCAGTCACAGGCTGCACTTCCCCATTCACAATTTGCATAAGAAATTTTCAAGGCGGACTAGCCGCTCTTGCAGGCGCTCTTCGTGCATAATTTCATGTCGCCGGTTTTCCATTAACGTCTTTAGAATCCACTTCAAAGCCTTCTTGATGGGCTTATTCGAGCCCCTCTCCAGCCGCTTTCGATGGTGGCGTTTATGACTGCTACCTAAGAAGAAGTATGAATTAGTTTGGTTGCTTACCTGGGTAAGGTGGTGGACTCCCCGACTGCATAGTCACCACACTCCTTGAGTCAGAAGAGGATTCCTGGGGCATCAGTTAATAACGTCAATGTTTTGCTTACGGAAGAGGAAGAAAAGGACGGAGAGGAAGATGTTCTTATATTCCAGCCGGAGGATGATGCTTGAGACGCGGAAAGTTCGTCAACTTGATCAGCAAATTCACCCAAACTTTCGAAAAGCACTTTTTTCCGAAGCCTATAACGGATACTCCTCGAATCAGGCTTCTAAATGCTTGAAAAATCGTCACAGATACACAAATTAGGGGATATAGTCCAAAGACAACGTTCAGAGAGCAATTCGACCGCTCACAAAATGGCGTGCGTAAGCGAGAGGCGGCCGCTCACAGATAAGGCTGATCGATTTTCTAATAGCTCTGCGCGAACGCATTTGCGCATTTGCGCACTTAGCAACCTGGCATACGAGACATGTAGCGACCAATCAGATTCAGCCCTGATTTTAGCTCGACCATTCGTACCTCGATCCCGCAAATTTCGCTATTAGGGTATATTTCTTTCAAATGTTTTAACGACCGAACCTTTTAGCAAAGTAATAGAGCAATCGGACTTTGTAACAGTTTGTGTTACGATTTTTTACTATTACCATTTAAATAAATATCTTCTGTAGAAGAAAGAGTCTGCTGGATAGGGCTTATTAACCGTATCCCAGACCGTCACCGCCTCTGCGCCATCCTATCGTGGAGCACGTGGTGACCCTCGTCGAAATTGTAGTCGCACCTTTTAAAAAATATAGTATTTAATCCGTTTCGGAAAAATCAAACGACACGAGCACGACAATATCAACCATTTTACTCCGTTTTGGTCGCCCTTGTCGTTATAAAGTTTTCGTTCACTCAGGATGCTTCAATCAGAGTTTGGTTGATTCGTTCTTCGGTATAATTTGGTTTCGAGTTGCGTGTTAGTTTACTATGTGAGCATGAAGAATTTTCTTTGGTCGACCTCTATGTTATTTTTATAAAATCTACAGTTAGCCTTCCGTAGTGTTTCCCATATAAACAGTGCCGGTTAGGCTGATCCGGTGGTGATTTGGACGACCATCTGCAAACGAGGCGGAAATTGCGTGTTATTCAGCTGTCAAGCGTTTGGCATTTCGAGTGCGTACAAGCCTCCTGTTCCTAGCACATAAGGTGCGCTAGACATCACGTGTTCAATGCCTTCAAGCGCATGCAACGTATACCCATTCGGCCCTGAGGACAGCTAACTATGGGCATTGGCAGCTCCTGGAATCGTTCCCCGAACTTATCAAGTTAACTTACATGAGCGAATCGAGTCATTCGGGCCGATATCTTCCCCACGGAAAAGCGCTTAAAATTCTGGGAACCATCAAGTCTCTGTACAGTCCGCAGACTTCAAATCAGTTGAATTCCCCTTTTAAAACGACAACGGGTGCTGCTCTTTGTGGTTATAGTCGCTAGTATACGCCGACTACTCGAACCGCCTCTAACTGCTTTAGTCCACAGTGTGTGTTCTGGCAAACTCACAAAAATAACTAGTTACATGGGATGACGCTGTGACGTAGCTACAATCCCTTTATCCGAGACGTGTTAAAGAGCCGCTAACAGCATCTTTCTGGTCGTCCAACATAATTAAACTCGTTCTATTTTGATGCACTTAGGTAATTGCTGGGATTTTAGTGATTGACAATGGATTCACCGGTAACATTGTATGATGAAAGTTTTTATGCTGAATAATATGAGTTTTTCATACCCGAAGGTTAACAGTGATTGCAGCCTCGTAGAAACCTCTGATAAAGGGATAGTCGCGGATTAGTAACGGCCTTCAGACCATCAGCCGGCCAGTGCACTTCAAAAACTATTTTCTGGAGCTCTGCTGTTTGCGCTTCAGTTAGTTTTCTTACCAGTAATATAATATTACGTATAGGTTCTAAGTTAGATGGTCGAATATATACTAAATTAGAAACCCCTTTCGTTTCTGATAACAAGAATAAAAGGATTAGCTAGAGTAAAAGCGGATACGTCAGAAGTCCTCTGATAATTGTTTAATCTTCATCGCTCATCGCTAGGTAGACGATGTAGCGCCAAAGAACTACTCATGAAACAGTCTATTTGGTTGTCTGTATTGGAATGACTCAATCCTTCTTCGGGATAGGAAATCTGTGACTATTCCCTCAGCGTCCTTTAACAATTTGTCTTTGTGTGCAAAGTGTCTGACAGGTTTAGCGCATTTTGCGGAGCCCTACTTCTAATGGTTAGCTCACCTTGCCTCCTATTTTTGATTCTTTGCGCTCGTAAGTTCTACTCTGTTTTGAATAAGTGTGCCCTGTTCACCTAACTTGACTATTTTAGCTGTGTTTACTAGCAGTTACTTTGCACATTGTCTCATACCACCGGTTTCAGCCGTCTTCTTAAGTAGATACTTCCATAGACCTTTTTTGACGGATTCGGGCAAATTCAGCAAGGCCGGAAACGAAACATACAGACTCATTATAAGTTTAATACAGTAACTGCCGATAGGAAACGCTTGTTACTTCTCTTAAACCAGAAGAAAATATAGCTCTTTAAGCAGAATATTAAAATCAGCACAATACATGCGTAGGATATGTATAAAATAGCAGTAGAGCAGGTTAGGGTATGATAATTTCAAACGATCATAACTACTTGCCACCCGTCGATTATTTGTGCAATATTCATGCGGAAAATTGGTCGCCTACAAAGTAAACTGTCTAGAAGTAGAATTTCGAAACTCCTAAACATACTTATACTAAGAGGTATTTCTTTTAGTCGAAGAGTGCGTCAAAGCTCTCCAGAACCACGCCGACGTCATCCAATTCAGTCTCCCTCCAGACTTGCTCAGAGCATCGATTAATGATGAGTATGCGCAATTCGCCTTGTTGGAACCAGCCATGTACCGTCCTGATACATTTATCTCTCCCCCCTCACGTTGTTGTCTGGATGTGCAAACTCGCAGGCATCTTGTCTCTCAGTAAGTATTCCCGTGCCACAAGACTGTGGCTAATCAACGTTCACCTATTATTATCTCATGAAATGATCTCCGGAGACCTTTACCGGTTCTGCATTTCCATTTGATTTTTTTACACTAGTTTTATGCTGGTTTAGTTTATCGCTGGGGGCAGAGAAATGTCTGTTTGTGTATACAGTAAATTTAATGGTGAAAATGCAGTGAATGTGTTCTACGCTGCTATTTCGCGAACGCCTCACTGTTTCAACCATTCATGTTCTTTAAATATTTAAATGTATTTTTGCACAAAAAGCACCTTGTAGCAATTTTTGCGTATTCAATACATTTTATGCATTCCTGTACCGTTTCAATAGAGTTTTAAGGACTTCTGACTAAGCGATTCTCTCAACCGGATGTATTCCATTCTGTCTTATTTCATGGACAAATATCAGTTCAAATTATGACCTAATCGTTTAAGGAGTCGACGTCGGTCACTCTTCCGTCAGTTGATGGGGTCAAATCATATGGTTCCGCTAGCTATTTAAAGAAATTGCTGTACTCTACTCCTAGCTCCTATTTTGCTTGTTTGTGAATATAACGTGAGCATTTTTCGACCACGTGCAGTGTGCTGTATGGTTTGTTTATCTATCTTGCGTTTAACTACTTCCTTAATTTTACTTGAGTCTCGTTTTGGTTTTCAGATACTACTCTTTGGATGATTCAGTGCTTCGTGAGCTCACAGGCAGCAAACTGTCGACACGTTTTCGTCGCGATCTAACCGAAGTGGCTGAACGATCAGGCGTTCGCCTGAACAGCTGCCGTCGACAGTATGAAAATCTCCGTCGAGTTGCACGGTTGGCCGAAGACAGTCCCGGCAAGCTGACGGACATAATCAAAAGGTACTTTGTCCTCCCACAGGCGCTAGCTGAGGCCTACACCGCGATGATCTTCATCTCTGCTAATCGGTAAATTACATGCAAATTGTGCTTTATTATGTTTATCTCTTCTATTTTATTCGTAAAGATATCATGAAGACGCTTGCGGCCTTCTCAATGTTATGAATAATTTACCTCCAATATTTAAATTCACACTGTGAAAAGGACAGTGTAACAAGCTACCTTTCCTAAACGTCCTGATGTTTAGACGGAATGATGGTTTAATAGGGTGCTCGGTTTTTCACAAAAAATACCTGGAAAGAGCAATGCTTACCTTTTACTAGTTTTCTGCCTATACCATGGAAACGAAATCTGGCAATACTATTTTTCAGAGAGCAAGGAATATTTTCTCTAGTGGAACACTAACTGCGGAAACTTCCCGTATCAAAGCAGCCCTACTTAACCGTGACTTTTCTGCACGCTTCATTCAACAGTAGAGCAATTCTTTACAGCCAAAATTGGCGGAAGCGTTCGTTCCGATAAAGTCTGTTGTTATATCCTTACCATTTAACGGTAAGAATATTTCAAGTGACGGTTGCGCTGCACCGTAGAGAGGACTCATAACGAAGGTGAATTCGTCTTCCTCAGTCCTACTAAAAGCCTTTCAATAAACCGGGCAATGGATGTCCCAAATTGTATGTATGAATTCACGTACACTTCTGGATGCAAGTAAAAGGAAATTATGCTAAGCCATATAATAGCCAAGGCCGCTGAGTATTTGCCTAAAAAGCTTTTCAAACAAAAAAAGAACATCCCACGGTCCTCGATTACTAAACATATGCTAGACGGTGGTCACTTTGTCGGCTTCAAAACAGTTTTCCGAGTACTTGCTCTGATACGAACAAATCGGATTCTGTACTACTTGAAAGCAACGGGAGAAGCCCGACCTATGCAAGCAGCTAGACCATGTAGTCTTTCTCCGATTGGCGTGCTCATCAGGCGCCTAGATTTTAGTACGACTTTATTTATGTTAACTCTCAACCCCATTTTTCTTTCCTGTGTGCTGGTTTTATTAAGTGTCCTCCACCTGATCATTATTTACCGTAAACTATGACCCCTGCTGTTATGCACTGTCATTCTGTGAAAATTAAAACTGCTGTATGCTTCCATTCGTTAATTAAATCATGCAAAGACAGGATACAGTTGAAAATCCGTCGCGAAGTTGACTGGATCTAATAAATCTTGCTGCCTATGCCCGCTTTTAATTCCTGCCGGGAAATGCTCTTTTTTTTATCTTTTGCCTTTTCCTGACGCGTAACCTAATTCATTTTAGGCATTTTGTTGCTAAATTTCTAGCTTTGAAACGTCGAAACGTTGCTTCGCAAATGCTTCTTTTGCGGATTTTGCCTACTGCGCGGAACAACTAATGACGTATTGGACCTCAAACAATACCGGTACTTTGCTTATTTACTTACAATTACGCGTATCAGACAATAGTTAACAGTAATAAAAAACCTGACCAATGCGACTTCAGACGCTACGGGTACAAGTTTGTTATCTGTTTTGCATTTTATTGGTCTAGACCCCAACCGTTACCACTTGCCAGTCTGTTAAATTTTTATGTGCCACTTGTGATGAAGGATATTATGGTCAGCGTGAGAAAAGGGTTTGAAAATGGGGAGACGAAACTATCTATCCCAGTTGACCATACACGCAGTTGCGTGGGAGAAAGCTAGCGTCTGCTTAAAAAGTGAGTGACCGCGGCCAGTTCGAATGTGTCGCAAGCGGTTTGTCTTGGCGCAACCGTAGTCAAATATAGCATTTTTCGTTTGACATTTTTTAAACAACCTGTTTTAAGTTGAGCGGCGGAAGAAAAATTCTTGAAATTTTGCAGTTCAGTTCAGTTTTATTTTTTGGAAAATGTAGGTATGTACCTTTGAAATCCCTATCTGTGTAAATGCGTGTCGTACTATCAGCTTATTGGCGATGCTAAATGACGCGAGCCAATAAAGTGGACCAAAGGAAGATGCAGCAGGCAGTGAAAATAAAACTCCTTGGGATGTTTTGGGAGGAAAAGCTGTTGCTAATGAGGGGAGGCAGTACGCTAGGCGGTAACAGGGAGAGGATCCTATAGGTCACGGGGGTCATGATCGAAGTCTTGGAAGTGCGGCCAGATGCTTCCCTGCCAATTGCGCTGTCCACCGACAAGGTTGCGAAAACAGGAGTGTTCGTTACGATCGTCGACAGTCCATTGCGGGTCGAATCAGGGGAGAACTCTATCTTTGGAAGGTGCGAGGGAAGCAACTTCTGAGTATCCAGTCTAACCCCGGTCACATGTAATTTTAGAGGATAACCTGTCAAGTTCGTTGTTGTTGGTAACCGATAGGAATTTCCTTATACAAGCTAGCAGTTTTGAGCAGCTATGATGTGGCCTGTTAGCATCAGATCTCCCATATTACACAATGAACCTTTTCACTTACGAAGAACCTGACTGGCATTTTATTACATTTTAGGGTACATGCTTTTCAGTGTATCATATAGAAATATATGCGTGTCTTCAAGCTTATCTTTTGCCACTTATAATCCCCCCTTCCCTCCCCTCAGAACCAAAACCTGATTCTCCTATCGATCTTGAGCTGGATTTCGAGTTTTGCGGTGAATTGAAGGTGTTGAAGCTCTTGTCGGAGAAGGTGGCCTGTTCCGAACGGCACAAGAGGTAGGACTTGAAAGTTTCTTCTTTATAAATGGATTCCAGTTTTCTCCCCGTTTAATAGTTGGAAATATTCCTTTTTTCGTTCTGCGAATATTACCATGTTAAACTTGAAAATTAAATGCGGTAAGCGTGTGTGTTTTTAGCAATCCATCCTCGGGCCTATACATTTACATCGATGATGGAAATATGAGGATTGAACAGGGTTTATAAAGGCCTTAGGGTTAATACGCACCGTCCTCATCTTGCCCGCATGGCGAGGGCGGCAGGTTTCGGTCATAAGAAAGGGGAAGAAATTGGATAGGCTGTGAACAATTTTCATGGATCGAGTACGGTGATTGAGCGTTATTGTAAAGTGTGCAGAGTGAACAATTGTCCTCAGAGACTGGGGGGCGACATGCGATCACCACCTGCATTTAGCGAAAGAGAAAGCGTCTGCCTTAGCGTCTTCTGACAAAATAGCACTGGATTCGATAGATGTCTAGCCACTCTTACTGCTGTTGCTGGCTGGCTAGTAGCCTTTGTTGGATCAGGAGCCCCGCCGGGTGGCCCTCTGTTCCGGCGGCGTGGAGGAGGGGAAGTCGGGGCAGCGTGCTCGGGAGGCGCTGCTCCGTCTTCAAAAACAGAAATGTAGAGGAGGGGAGATAGATCCACCGTAGGGAGGTTTGGTGTAGCAGACCTTGGCTGCCGTGAGAGCGGGTGGGAACGCAGTCCAAGACGCGTCTGCTGTGGTTTTCACTGCTATTGCTAGCACCCGTTGGCGTAAACCCTTCGTAAAATTTACCAGTGTCCGATAGACAGCCTGAAAAGCTTCGTTGGGATCGAGTATGTGCCATCTCGGAAATCGACCTAGTTTCATCTTTACTTAGCCAGGTGCGTGTGTTAATACCATCTTTTCTCTGGACAAATATAATTCGTGTGAAGGTTGCCAATCGAGGCGTATTTAGTGGCACGACCAACTTTCGCGGCCTCCATGTCAACTGCCAGCGGTCTTCTTGTATTTCTGGTAACCATGCAGAACAAATAGAGCCTGCTGTGTGATAACTCGCATGTGAGAAAAATCGGTGATGAATGGTGGTTTGTGTTTTATCACTCTGCACCTGTTGTGCGCCTCCAAAAATAGATAAACAGGTGCAACATGTTTCCAGTTTAAAATTTGGCGGTACACTTACCCGTATTTACTTGCTCTAGCAATTGGGTAGTTGTTGGTTTACCTCATAAAGAAGCATACGCTGCTAGCGCTGCACTCTACCCGCCGAGTTCTCTGTCTTCACGTTCTTCTTCTAAAAGCATCCCTCTCATCTTGTCTCCTTTCCTGTGTTTTGCATTTTTGTTGGCGTACAATTCTAGGATTCCAGATTTGATTCTCCCTTTTTGAATGTACTAGAATCGCTAAAGGGACTAATGACTTCGCCGTTTCCCTACCCTTTGCTGTGGCTGTATTCATTTTCATTGTGGAAGCCGGCAACTAATTAAACGCTTTCATTATAAAATTTCTGCTCTTTTTCAGGCTTTAATGTTTTTACTACTGTTCCTTGCAGTTTGGTATTGCGACAGCTGAACACCCTTGTATCACCCAATTGCCTGTCTGACCTAGAAATGAACTTCAAAGTAAGTTTCATATGTTGTATGACCTATTCTAGCAAGCATTGTCGTTCCTGCCACCTTACTGCTGTTGTTTTACGGTGTCCTCTTCCTTCGAGCAGTTGACATTGCTTATTGCTGCTTGTTGCTATTAGGGAGCCGAATGCCGACATTTTGACGGAAAATTATCTTTTTAAGCGTAGTCCTTTGCGAAGTCTGCGCGAAAGTTTTGTATTTGTGGATCGAAAGCCGGCCTATTTTATCCACAAGTAAGAACCGTATTGAGGGCTTCACTCTGGATCAAGCAATTTCTTCCCGGTTCAATCCGTGTGTCATAGTTAGTTGTCGTACCAATCACACCTACTGACAATTTGCAAGTAGTGTCAGATAAATCAGTTAAACTGGGCTTTATCTTGGTGGAATCCGTGAGTTTAATGTCATCTCTCATGGCCAGCTCGCTTATTTCTGACCTCCGAATACAGGATCAATTTCTAGGAATTTGCATGCTTGTCCTCTACAGAAGAGGATTTAATTGAAAAGGCTGTGTAGACTTCCATCAAATATTGTATGCCGTCGTATGTACTGTATATTTTTCGCACCTGGTATTAAATTCTGTCACCTCACTATGAGGTCTTGGTGCATTAAACAATGTTAAAGGATCCGATCATTCTTTCGTAGGGGTCAGTTCTACCAATACTAGTTCAGCCTTCTTTATCTTTTCACTCTTACCGTGTTACGAGGGGGATAACGTTGGGCAACGTGGTTCATCATACATACTAATTCTTCTGATCCATTAGTCCGAATGCATGAACCACATTTCAGCCCCGCCTATGATCGGCCTATGATCAGCGTCTTCTTTCACCCGTTGTTGGTCCGAGAGAGGTATAGGTAAAGCTGACGGATTTTAACATCGAGTGTGAAGATGGATCCACTTTGAACTTTTGTCCTCAAAACCATGTGGACTTTCCTTAAATCGTAATTTATTAGGCTTTGGCTCACGTAATTCTCGCCAAAATTAGGCTAAGTACCCTGTGGAGGAGGAGCAATGAATGTAGTCTTTGTTTTATACTTCTTTTAGCGGTTATCGAAATATAATCTCCTTTTTAATGCTCATCTCGTAGACCCTCTCCAAGGTCATTATCACAATTGCAACCGGTCTCTCCCATGCCCGAGAAGTGCGAGATATCTTCCTAGACATTGTGGAAAAGGTGTGTATGTGTGTATATAATTCCTTTTATCCCAACCAGGTTCATTGTCAACAAGCTACTTATACAATTTCCATCTTAATTGTTTGCTGTTTATCTCAGCTCATTGAGCCTGTCGTGGCGGCCCAGTGGACCTACCAGGATTTCTCCACCTTCCTCACCGCTTTTGACGAGGCATTGCGTATCCTCCCACCGGCTCGGTACGGGCACACACCCATTTATTCCATGTTAATTAAAGAAAATGCGTTCTTTTTCACTGGTTTCTAGTCTTAAACAGCTTGTTCAAATCTTCGTTGAAGGGGTTTGTATTGCGCGTACTTCAAAAGACGCTCCCGTCTTCGTTTTCCACTGCTGCTATTTATCCCCAGCCGTATGCAGCCAGATGGTGGTCCTAAACACCATAATGAGAATTGGAAACGATCCCACAAAACCTTAGCGCTGTCGCTTTTGATGCAGGAAAGAAAGAGACAGTGACGCCGAATCGGTGTCAGGTGTAGCGGCTCCAACCGCGCCTCTCACCTGTGCTCGATCCAGCCTCCGGTCTTCTTGACTACGTCTTGACATCGAGCGCAGGCGCATGAGTGGAGAAGAGAGTGTGGTAGATGCAACGCAAGTCTACTATCACTTAAGAATTACTCCACACATAAGTCAGTGTGCCTGCATTACCACGCTGTGGGGCTTGCGGTGGACATTGTCGGACGCAATAATCACCTTGTCCTAATGGAAAAGATCCAACAAATATCTAGTTTTGTCATTTTTGGTGCAGACGGGAGAGAGAACGAGTGATGGCCTCACTGGTGGATCCATCCTCGCGGTAACCCAGCGCACTCTTCACTATAATAAATCTGACACGCTTGAATCAATCATCAAGTGCTAATAGCCGTGGTCTTCCTTCTATTTGCCGGCAACGCTATCAACATGTTTTTCATTGTAGATTTTATGTGTCCTTATAAATTACAATGCAGCATGTGGTTTCCGTAGCCGGCCAAAGAGAAGTACATTTAAATGCCGCATCCTGACGTGTTCGCATTATCTGATACTGAATATCACTTCACTTGAGTTCTCCTTCTGAATGTAGGACGTCTACGTAAAAAGAAGCAGACGGCTCACCGATCACCGGAATTATGGTTTTATTTGTCTGAACGTTCAAACTCTTACTGGAGTCCATCGTCAGCGATAAAGGTGGGAACAAAAAGGAAGCAACAGTTATACAGGGGCGGACACCAATCAGCCACCCATGATATCAGTCGAGGGGTGACTGTGCAGGGCTCTGTATGTTGACGCCAGATCGACAAATCTATCGAATAAGTTCTCGTTGGATGCTCAGGCTTCAATCAATTCTCTGCCTATCTTGCTGCCGGCGTGGGCGACTATCTTGCCGGCTGCAAAGTCAAATTAGTGACCCTTTTCGTAGGTTTGGGCAGCCACTTCTTCCTTTCAGGATGCATATCCGTTGTTGGATGCTCGAAATACTCAGTGATTTACGCATTTATTTCCGCCCTCTAGGTCATCGTCCTTCCAGCGTTGTTGGAAGAGGTTCTTCGCGCCGTTCAAGTCAATATCCCTTCGACTGTTCCACCTCCCTGGAGATTGACTCCAATTTCCATAATTGAAGACCCATTGTTCCAGTGGACAATCCCCCCACTATCTGTGATTCTATGCTTACCTTCCCCTGTTTCTCGCAGACCCGCCCTTTTGGTCGGTTGAGCAGCCCTAGTTCTCTTATCGAGCACAGCATTTGCCCTTTTCAAGAAGATGTGACAATCGTCAATGTAATTGCATTTTTAAAATCTATTCAACTGCCATTTATTACTGTTGTTGTGCTCACTCATTCTCTTACCGCAGGGGGTTAAGTGAGATCAACCCAGCAACTGCGATCTTCAGACGATGGTTACTTTGTAGAGGAGAAGTCCGTAAAGGCTAGAGTAGATGGAATAGTGTATTGTGTACAGAAGGGAAAGGAGAATAGACAGAGGAAGTCTGACTTGGGAGAACACGTCCGCCGGAGACCCAGCCGCGGTTCAAGTGCTGTTTTTAGCAGCAAGCATGCAAGCAGCAGCGAAAACGGGCATTTTCTGGTTGCCCTGAAGGTTATTGGCCGGACAAACTGCATTGACCTAGGAGTGCCTGCGTCCTATTCGCCGGCGAGAGAGGCCAGCCTTTTGCGGATCTGTTATTGGCTGTTGCAAAGGCCACCTTTAGTGCGGACGTACGCACTAGCAGCAGTGGGCGATCGAACATACTCGCCTATGTGGAGTGAGTCACCACACTCTCTTTGGAGAACACGCTTGTCTTCATGTAACTCTCTATTAGTAGTTAGACAGGGATGGCCCCTTCTAATCCCCTGGTGTGTGTGTGTTTCAAAGGAGGCAGGGCAGGTCTTGCTGTGACGCGCACAGACAGGCTCGCCGGTCCTGACAGCTGCCGCGACCATGCTGGTGGTGAGGAAAAATGGAAGGATGAACTATTCGTAGGATTTCACCGGTCTTCTAAATTTCTAAAATACGTGTTACTTAAACGTAACAAGTAGTAATGTACCGAATGAAATTTTAGGCTGACAGACAGTGTACGAAGCTCTTGTAAAAGACGCTCCTTGAAAATCTCTAGCAAAATGCGTTTAGTGTCATGGCCCAGAAGATTTCCAACTGTTTGGCCTGCCTTTCTGATTTAACTCTGTCGTATACGAATTGTATAACCTGCTTTATGCCGGTTCTAATACTCCAACCCTTCTGACTATTCCGGACAACCTGCGACCATGCTGGTGGTGGGGGAGAGAATGAGGGCAAAGGCCAAAAGCTTTGGCTTGGAGAGTTACCAACTGATGGGGTAACTGAGACCGGGTGGTTAGTCTAGGGTATGTTTTTTTGAGTGGTGGACCGGAGGACTGAGAGTCAGGCTACGACGGTTCCTTCCTAATGTGGCCTTACTGCGAGTCCCACGCAGTTGAGATCCGAGCTAGGCGTGGCGGTACGTTGATGCCACGAACGGTACCTCTCCATGCGTGGTGATTGGCGGCAGCGGAGCTGGAAAGCTCCACCCAGCCTATTCTCCAGCGACGGAGACCGAAGATAGAAGGTCCAAGAACTGCTTCCACGTCTTGACGGACGGTGTCGAGCCAAGTCTTCAGTTGCCCTCCTCTGCAACGATTCCACGTGGGCTGCGGCGCTGGGTCGAGGGCAGCATAACAAAGCTCGTTGGGCAAACGGCGGAGAACATGTCCAAACCACCTCAGTTGCCTTTCTTGAATGGCCTGAGGTATCCTTGTGATACGATCGCAGCGGATGCGGACTATCTAATTTGAGATGAAGTCACTATACTTAACTCGCAGGATCGTCCTCAGGCATCGATGGTCAACGAACTCCAGTCTTCACTCATCTTCAACGTGCACAGCCCAGCATTCACATACATACAGGAGGACTGACCGGATAGATGCACGATATACACGAATCTTCGTGGCGATGGAGGTGTCAAGTCGTATCCATAGGCGCTTTCGAAGGATCGAACAAATTCAGCGAGCAGCATCCATACGGGAGACAATTTTGTCCTTACTCTGCCCATTCGGTAGCAGTCTCGCCCCGAGGTATTTAGAGCTGTCTACTTCTTCAAGTTGACGGCCATTAACCTCCAGGGGTGCCTTCTCCTCTTCAGAGATGCAGCTCGAGAACAACTTCGTCTTTCCGCAATTTATGGACATGCCAACCGACATAGCGATCTCATTTAACCGCGACACTACGCGCTGTAGACCACTTAAGCCTTAGGCTAACAACGCACTATCATCGGAGCAGTCAAAATCAGTTAGCCGGCGTCTGGGTGCAAGCTCAACACCGTCACCTTCACGTAGGGCCTTGCCGAGAAACCAGTTAATAACGTAATTAAACAGAATGGGCGAAAGGACGCAGCCCTGTCGGACACCAGACCGCATATCGAATGATCGAGAGAGATTGCTGTGGACCAGGGCTCATGCGATGGTAGACAGATAGTTGGCCTTAATCATAGCAGTGAGTTTGGTTGGCACTCCATCCAGCTCCATTATTCGCCACAGGGATTAACGATGGATGGAATCGAAGCGGCGGCGAAGTCGACAAAGCAAACGGCCGTCGGCTGCTGGTAGTTATGGCAGAATTCCAGAATGCGCCTCAGTGTGAATATCTAATCAGCACATCCACGACCTGCGCGGAATGCGGCCTGGTTGGGTACTCCGGCCGCGCCAGCCTCTGAGCCCGCACCGGTCTTCTGCACTATGTCTTGGCGCGGCTGTCTATTGGGTGGGGCGGGGGAGTCTACTATGACTGGAGACTAAGTCACCGTCCCTGTATTACCCTGTTTTGGGGGCACGCGGTAGACCCAGTCGAATTGACGGACTTAGATGAGTGCCTCTTGTGTGTAATGCGCATTCCTACTAAAAACGAAAAACGGAAACCTTGCCATGTTCGAAAACCATGTCAAGAGATAGAGAATTCAAACTTGAGGCTATGAACGAGGCAAATGCATAGATGAAGTTTCTGAGACGAAGGAAACACTGGATTTTGTACGTTGTTGTATGCAGCCGGGCATCCATCCAGAGGTTGATCTATTGACAAACCTGTCTGAAGAGGACAGTATATGCATTTTCTCGGTTGCGCTCCTATTCAGAAAAATCGAAGCTTGGTCTGTTCTCTCCTTAATAGGGCCATTGAAGTCTGCTCCTCAGATAAGATCGATGGCGGGATCAGTTTCCTGAATAAACAGGTATTCGGAGAAAACTATCGCCACTCCAGAGAAACATCCATGCTGAAAAAATCAGTAAGCATCTTACCTTCAAGGATCATGTGTCAAACGTGGTCAAGCGACGGCTTTGATACAACATTGAGCGAACGTACACTGGCTCTAAATTGTTGTTCATAAGTCCTAGAACGGTCATTCCAGTTAAACTAACTGAAAACATTCTGCCTGTGCGTGGTTAATCAAAAATGCACTCATAAGTTTACGTGTATTTGCGGACGCAAGTATACTGGGCGCACGCAAAGGCAGCTGCCATTTTGGTCAACTGAGCATATGCCGAAATGGCTGCCAAATGCGGAAAAGTGGATGCCGAAGGTTTCATTTACAAAGCATCCGGTGGACCCAATGACTGCATTTAAGCTCTTACTTCGACCGATGAATGGATGTATCCTGCACTTTGCAGAACTTTCTGCAATGCGGATATAGCCAGAACTCTGTGAGCCCATGGATCACGCGATCAACATGGTGTTGCCGCGATAAATTTTGATAATGGACGCATCCATAATTGGCTCTCTCACCATGTCACTCCTACTGCTGCTCCGGCGCGTTGCAGATTTCCACTGTAATCTTAACTTCAACCGTCACCATGTATGCTTCATCTACCTATCAAATTTCACTCCTGCAGGACGGGTTATCTTGTTCAATGATCGTAGGCAGTTAAATAATAGTTCACGAAATTCTATCGCGACAATACAAATAACATGCTTTTCGTCGCTTTCGCCTGGTTTAGATTCGTTCCGCAGAGGCGGGTTTCACAACTCTGTCCAGTTGGTCACTAAAACCTTCTCGTCTGCCCGGCAAGTCGTTGGTTCAAGTCAATACATGAAACGCAAGTATAGACCAGGAAGTGAATTCTCCTCTGTTGTCGTTTTTTGACGACCATCAACCCCGTCTAAATTTACAATGCATACGGACTACACCGTATGTTAATGCGTCGCTCAAGGCAGCACTAACAATGAATGGCTTCTATTAAAGAAATTTATATGCAGTTCATAATAGGAGGAAATTCGATTAAGGACTAAGTGACACAGGCAACAACCATCGACTGCTTAGTTTTGACTCACGGCGTTTATTGGCTTCTCTCTTCCCTGCGCATGTTGCTCCAGCGTCAACATAACCAGAGGTGGATGCTATGGCGACGAAATTGAGCAGCATATGTAGAGAAGACTAAGCCCGCTCGCTCGCCAGAATCACGTCTATTAATCGCAGCTTGAAAACTCTTACTGAAGATCGATGAATCGATTGGACGAGGGCTCATCAGAGATGCAGGCTTCAATCCGTTCCCGGCTTTGCTTTCCTCTGGCGTGGCAGCAGTCTCCTTCTTCGGACAATAAATCGATAAATTGATTGAGCAAGTTCTCAGCAGAAGCCCGGGTTTCAATTAATTGCTAACTTGTCTTGCTACTGGTGTGGCCGTAGCCCACGTTTTCCTTGCTTGTACACATACACACACCTGGGATGCGAACATTCGGCAAACTTGAGCAGGCTCTCTACTGGTCGCACACACGACCTGGTCGCCAATACATGGCTCAGGAATTTGGGATCTCACGTGACTGAGAGTACCGCGAAGAACACATCAACAATAAGCCACCGCAGCCTGAGAAGACCGAGTTTTCGGGTCAACCTCAACCCGGCGACGGCAGCATGATCCTTGCAAGTGAAGACCATCCACTTCCTTCCCTTGCTCGGGAATTCGGTTTGAATCCCGGTGTTTATCGCACTCTCACATTTCTCAACCTCCTTGCTCCGATGACAAGATGACGGGAAGTGGATGCTACGGCGGACATGATTGAGCATTGTAAGTAAAGAAGACTAAACCTGTTCGCTCCTTTGAATCGCTTATGTCAATCGAAGTTATGGAATTAACTGGAGGTCGATAAATCGATTGTCTGAGTCCTCGTCAGTGGCCTAAGCCTTAATGAAGTCTCGGCTGGGCTTGATACTGGCGTGGCTGCAGCCTACGTCGTCTTAACTTGTACACATACCTGGAATACTAATCTTCGTCTCAATTTGCGAAAAGTGAGCAGTCTCTCTAATGGTCGCTCACAAGACCTGGTCGACACTACATGTATCAGGTAGTTGCGATCTCACATGAGTAAAAGTTCCACGAAGAGCATATTAAGTAGAAGACACACAAGTCCAAGAAGACTGAGTTTTCTGGTCTGATGGCAACCTTCCAAGCCGTAATACCTGGCGTGTCCTGATAAATTTATCATAGGAAGAGATGAGCTTGTCAAAGTATGGCAACATGAGGGTTCCCGAATAAGAAGATAGTTGGATGGACCAGTCCTTACTGAGGCGAAGAACCTACTGACAACACCGCCAGCAGCTTCAGCTGACGTCCTTGCCTGGCTAATGGGTAGTGGGCGGTTACTTCCGGCCGATTAGATTCCCAACGCACAAAACGTGAATGTCTTGTCGTTTGTAGACCATCAGTGAAAGACACAGCACCGACTGGCACTCGTGAGACCAGTGCCAAATCTCGCCCATTGTGAAGTCAACGTAAGCCGCTAGCTTCTACAGTCTCGAATAGAAAGAGAAGTCAGACAAAACACATTATTCAGTTCAGATTTATAAAAGAAAAATGCAAAATATATGTCAATTACATGATTGCAGACTAAATTAAGCTGCTATTTGAAAGCGAAACGAGTAAACATACAAGGCTACTTACTTAATACGAATAGTACAATAATAGTATGTGATGGTCTGATTGCATGGGCTAGCGTGTAGCTGGTGAAAGAGATGTTCGATGCATATGCAATTCGGTCTTAAATGAATTCACACAGGTGGACAGAAGAACATCTCCCAGAAGAGGTTGCCACGCTGTAGCCACTCTGTTACTATGTAAAGAATAATAAGACAGCAGATTAGAACAATTGGGCAGAGATTCAGCACCGCATTAACCAGGTCCGGAGTGATTGTGGGCCACGCAGCACGGCGTCTTGAGCGAGAGAATGCCTCAGCTGGTGCGGAAGTTGATTGGCCAAAATCCAGGCTGCCACAGGAACGCGTGATAGGCGAATTGTTTCAGCGGGCTGGCGTGCCGTTAAGATGATTCACCACCAAGTTTAGCCCATTCTCCCAGGCACTAATTGGCGCTCCAAGTCTATGAAGCGGCTGATGCTGGAATTCGGGGTGAAGACCGAGGCAGTATGAAGACCTGAGTCCAGGCGTGTTACAAAGTCAATTTGCGCAGCTCGATTTTGAAGGTTAAGCGAAATCTAGTATTTTAATCGGATCTCTTAGCTTTCTGCTTAAATTATTAGCTGAACTTTTGATTGAATTTTGCATTTTTAACGCTAAATCATTTGCAAAAAACCTGTGGTTATCAAAAGGCAGCAGTATACAGTCTCATACATTTTCCCTCGACATAGCCTCATTCCTTTTCATGCAAATCCACGTCTATAAGAAATATTCTCAAGCACATGTATAACACTTCAGCAAAAAATTTCGAAATATATTCGATTTCCATCAATAAATCGTCTGCAGTAACCGTTGTTATTGTCGACATACCAACTGATAGAAAATCTTTACTGGCATAGATTTCATATGGAACCCAAACTTGCTGTTGAGGTACCCAATCGATATCGTCTACCAATTCTACATGAAGAATATTAAAGCGCATCAAATCCTTCCGGGAGCGAGCCCCTGCTGTGTTTGCGCAAAAATCGAGCTGTGGTCAAGCTGTGGACTTCTAACTTCTATGCCGAGTTCACTTAATTGCCTAGCAAACTGTTGTACGGGCCGGGACGGACTTCGTAAAAGTTTCTTAACGGACAACATGGAACACATAATTACCCAGGCGTCACCTGAATAGCTGTGTGGAGGCGACGCTTCTATAGCTCTTCAAAGAACGCTCGGATAATTACATATGGCTCATGTTATTCCTCTACAGTATGAACTCCAACCAATACCACACGAATTCCAGGTAAGATTCACTTGTATTATTAACAATGTTACGATTTAAAAACCTATTTAAAGTGACAACGTGTGTACAAATGCATACGACACAGCGGTATGTAATAAGTAGGGTTTTCAAAGGCAATGACTATTACCCTCACCAAATAAATTATCCAAGTAATTCTCAGATGACAAAGCTGAAAATGAACCTAATATTGCTTGGTGTTTAACATCATCAGCGATGTGCAGGATACTGTGAGCATTATAAACCACATTATCTTCTCTACAGAGAACACTGGTGACAGCCCAGAAGACGGAACCCGCCCTAATTGCCCTAATCCGTTTCCTCCTTTCCTTCCACCCTTTTGATGGCCGCCGAGACTTCACCAGCTGGCTCGAACTCTGCACGTTCCACCTCAACCGTGTCTCCCCAAGCCAACGAAGCGAGTGCCTCCTCTCGCAGAGGACAAACTCTTGAAGGCCCTAAAGAAGGGCTATAGCACGACCACACCGTTTGATTTCTTATGTGATCAACTCCTCAAACTTTTCGAACCCCCTTTACACATCGAAGATGCAGTTCACCACTGCCGACGACGCCCAGGAGTTCGATCCTCAGGCATTCGCCGATGATCTTATGCGTTTGGCTTCAGCCGCCTACCTCTCCCTATCGGCCGATCACAAGGACCGTGTCGTTCTTTACCACTTTAAGAGCGGCCTTAGCTCAGAGGAGGTTTACTACTCCCTTTGGCACAACCCGCCAGGGGATCTAGACGGCGCCATCCAGAGGGCCAAGCACCTGCTAGTACCAGACAAGCTTCGGCCTCCTACCAATCGTCCTGGATTTAATGCAAACTCCTCGTATGCCATCCGCTCAAGGGAAGGTCCTCTGTCTTCACCTACGCTGCGTTTCCCGAACGCACGTTTTGCGCTTGGTGGACCTTAAGTGGCCCTAGCAGCCAATTGGAACCCAAGAGCTGACGGACAGCGCCTTTGCCCTGCACGCTAATGCTGCCTGCGGCCAGGTGCCAAGTCTCGGCACCCCCTGTCCGTTCTCGCTCAATGGTCTAAGCCACTTACGAACGCACCCAGTCTCGCCTTGCCAGCCTTGCGCCAAGACAACCAATCACAGGCCGACTTTGCCATTGAACGCGCTCTGTCTCTGTCTTCTGGCATGATGCCCACGAGGACTGCGGTGAGAGGACACTTGGAATTCCGGCCTCGCTCGTCGTGGCGGCGGCGGCCGGCGACGCCGCCCTGTCCTACGGGCCTCGCGGTCGTACGCCCTGCAAGACCTACTGGCAACCTTCCCCTTATCCCTCCTGTAAACAATACACTGTTCCGTCTACTCTGCCTTCCCAAGACTTCTCTCCAATCTCCTAAGGAACCAGGGTCTGGATGATTGTAGGTGTTAAGGCCATAACCGCCGTAGCCTTAGCTCCTATAGACCCACTAGGCCCTCCTTCAACCCCAATCTACGTGACTTGACGTGACTCCAATCTCGGTATTCACTGTGTTCTCGTTTGCTCTCTTGATTCCGCTAAACCTCTACCCTTTTACACTACTGTTCACATTAATAAGCACCCTTATCGAGCTCTCCTTGACACTGGCGCTAAAGTTTCCCTAATTCGTTCCGATATTCTATCTCCTTCTCGTCCTCCTCTACCTAGCCCTTTGACGGCCAATATTTGCACATCCTAGGATCCCTTTCCTTGTCTGTAGACTTCCCCACTGGGACCAAGCACCATTCTTTCCTAGTTAGTCCTTCACTGACTTGGGACATTTTGCTAGGCGTATATTTTCTCACTCAATTTAATTGCTCCTTTGATAGCTGTTCACGCTCGTTGCGTTTTTGGCCTAACTACTTCTCTTATGTCGTTAGCCACCCCTTCACCTTCGGACGACGATTTTTGTGCGGCCATCGAGGCTGTCGTTGCTCTGCTCCCGACTAAACTGAAAGGCCTCCTATCTTTATATTCTGACCTCGATACTCACGCGCCTCATCTACCTCGATGATGTGATTGTTTTCGGCAAGTCCATCACTGAACATAAAGATAACCTTCAAGCAGTCCTCGCCACCCTCCGTGACGCCGGGTTACGTCTCAACCCCTTTAAATGTTCGTTCTTACGAGTTAAAGTCATTTATTAAGGCCATGAAGTAAGCCGGGATGGCATACAAGCCTCTTCTGAGAAAATCAAGGCCATCCTGACTTGGCCTACGCCGACTTCAGCTATGGACGTGCGCAGCTTTATCGGTCTCGCATCATGCTCTAGGCGCTTCATACGCGGCTTCGCGGAGATCGCGCGTCCCCTGCATATCCTCACAGAGAAAGACCGTCCATTTCAGTGGTCTGAAGCCTGTCAAGCTTATTTCGACGAACTCAAGGCACGCCTCACGCCTGCTCCGGTTTTGATGCTACCTAATGTCCTCTCTGACACCCCCAAATTTATCCTTGATACGGATGCGAGTTGTTCCGCTATCGGCGGCGTTCTCTCTCAACCTGACGAAACCGGCGTCGAACGGCCCATTTGCTTTGCAAGTAGGACCCTTACCAGATCCGAACGCAAATACTCCGTGTACAAACGTGAACTGTTGGCCTTATTAACATTCGTCAAGCGTTTTAAACCTTATCTGATCGGCCACCATTTCATAATCCGGACCGACCATAAAGCCCTTCAGAGCCTACAGAACACGAAGGATGTGGAAGGTCAATTGGGGCGATGGTAAGAAACTCTTCAAGAATTCAACTATTCCTGTAACTTCTGGCCCGTTACCAAACGCATAAACGCTGACGCTCTATCCAGACGTACACTTGACCCCAGCGCTGCTCCGATTTCACTTCCAGCCGACTCGATTTCCGCTCTTATCCTTAGTGAATCTACACGGTACCATTGGGCGGTCGCCCAGAGCACCGATCCTGACACAGCAATCATCTACGACCGTATGCTTCATGGTAAACCTCGTCCCACCGATAACGATCTCCTCGGTTCTTCCGAGACAGCCAGAATTCTTCGCAACCATTGGCCCCAACACTTTATGGAAAAGGAACTCCTTTTCTTTAAGGAAGGCATCTACATGCCCCCTCATTTATTAGTCCATGGTAGCCTCTTCAACCCTGCCCTAACGGACTTTCACCATGACTTGAGCCACGTCGGCCAGGCTATAACCAAGGCAGCGGCTCGTCAAAGATTCTGGTGGCAATATCTTCGAGAACAGGTCGCCACCTTCTGCAACACTTGCGCGTAGAGTTTTAGTAGTTACCTCAATTAGACAGTACTCATTTATCCTTAAGATGACTTCAGGGCAACATGTTAGGTATAACCTAAGGAATTTTATCGACCTGACTGGCGAAGCCGAAGATCCTCCGGATGTCGCCCGTCAAGCGAATTTATCATCGTTTGTGGCGTTGCTTGATAACAATGTCGAGCTGGATCACACGATCCTTGCGCCCAACGATCGGGGAGCTCATGCACCGGGCGTTACTATTCTAGCGGGGTCCCGAGAGTTCAGGCATCTGATCTTCTCAGCCGTACAGTCAGCTATATCGAGCCCCAGGGTGGCGGCTGACCATTCGATAGTGCGTGGCCATATGCGAAAAATTCTGTTTGGTTGGGAGAAGCTGGAGGACAAAATCGTCTAGCCTTTGCAACCGGAAGTACACGCCCCCGCCGAAAACTCCGGTCTACGGCGTAGCAAAAGGATTCCTGTACGCGTGCCAATATGCCACAACCTGGTTATATGCTACGATGAGCAGGTGAATCCGCAGACCGGGGCGGTCGAACGCGTCCCGATTGGCTACAGCTTTTACCCGACGGATGACGATGTTCGACAGAGACGCTGGCTGCCCGGCAGCCCAACAAGGTGCGTGTTCCGAATGCGGTTATGCAACGGATACTGGAACGGCCGAGTTTTTTTCACTGTCTGCTCCAATTTTTTGCATCCCATGACTCAGGACAACTGGCCTCGCCAATAGTCTGAGATGCAATTTTTTCTGCAACCACTACGCATATGTACAAATAGGGAACTCAAAGGAATTTTACCTACTTATCCCTCAATATACTGATCATGATACCTCCTATAGCCTTTGCCATAGAAACGGCGGAGTTAAGAACCGGCAAAGGCAGGGGTGTACGAGGAAGCTCTTACGACGATCAAGTGGCTACAATCAATCATTCGCCGATGTTCTCTCATTTCAAACGGAGAATTGAAACCATCGCCTAGAACTCCACTGGGCGTC
Organism: Ligula intestinalis; assembly: GCA_036362985.1. Classification (NCBI taxonomy): domain Eukaryota; kingdom Metazoa; phylum Platyhelminthes; class Cestoda; order Diphyllobothriidea; family Diphyllobothriidae; genus Ligula; species Ligula intestinalis. The sequence goes on along the minus strand of JAYGXS010000004.1, from coordinate 3,961,621 downwards.
GTCTGACTCCAAAACAATATCGATTGAAAAATCAGTCGGTGCTGTATGTAGCGAGGTCAATGACGATGACAACAGAAAGAAATATCAGCCAGAGGGATGAGTACCAGGATGTCAGGAGACCTGCTAGAACTAAACACCCCACTTGTGCTGCATCCAAATCTCCTAACGCACAAGGTCAAATTCTTAACAGTAGCAGGTGTTACGACGGCGCATAACATGAGTCACCGCACTCATCATTTCTCGCAGAGTGGTGCGGGCTCGGCACACAGGTGGTGGCTGCTCAACTTAGATGACACACTGCGTTGTAAGACTGGTACACCTGTGGTTCGATTTACAAACGGCACGTCAGTCAATTTGGAATCAAAAAGCTCTGTGATGAAACGATGAAGGATTACGCGTGCTCCCTCCTACACGGGAATTTAGAGGACTGCGAGGACAGCCAAGCGCGCTACGTCGGCGGCGATGTTTACTAGAGACTACTCGCCACCTACCCATAATGTAGCGACCTGTCGCAATGGGGTTTGAGCAGAGAACTGCTCAGCGACAAATGACCGGGCGACAGGAAAGAGGGTTTTCGGGCACAGCGCTCACAACTTATCGGCGAACCGAAAACAAGCGAAAACAAACTTGTGGTTCACGTTTGCCATTTTCTTCCTCTTGCTCAGATTTTTCGCTCGGAATGGCTCTTGCACAGAGACAACTATCGGAGGATGCTGCTCCTCTGATCCGCAGCTGTTTCAACCTGAACGAAATTCGCCTTAGCCAGGAGATCCAGGCCCTAATTATAAATGTATCCCCCTTGTTTCGCCGCTCGTTACACCTTGCTTTTTCGTGTGTTTTAGGTAAAAGGTAATGGACGGGCCCATGCTCATCGGATTATACTGGCGGCTCGAATTCCTACCTTGCTAAGGACTCTTCGTGAACCCCGCAGACAGGAGATGACGGTTATCAGTTGGCCAACAGTGCCTCTAAGGTAAGCTTCTCATTATTGTACTTACTGTTGGTGCATTTTCTAGTGTCGTATCACTTTTTGTCAATTATATCTACACTGGGTAAGCAGTGAGTGAAGTGAGGGCAATAAAGTCGAGACGCTCACAAACGACCCTGCAAGGAGCGGTGAGTGAGGTAGATACCTCTATTTTTAGTCCTTTAGTCTGCTAAGCGAGGCATATTTCGTTGAGAATAGGGCAGCTAGGGACCAGAGTAACTGTATCCTCGAATAATTCTCCTCGTGGAAAAGCCATCCCAAGCTATGGTAATACTTACCACTACTTTGTTTACTGTATATGCATTCCCTACCATCCAATCGATCTTCGTCAATTATGTGTACACAGGGTGAGTGGAGGTGACGCAAGCCAGTGTGGGGGCATGGTGGCCCTGGCCAGAATGATGAATCTGCCCAACCTGGAAGAATGAGCAGCCCCCTTTAACGCCAGTTGGTAAATATTTTCCCAATTCCTGCCTGTGTCACCTTAGAAAACTTGGCAACTACAGTCCTGCAAGTCCTGCAAACAAAATTCACGACGAAATGTAACTTGGTAGTCTGGCATATAGTTGGACAGGTTATTTTGATCAACTGAGTGGATTTGATAATTATAAATGCGTTAGTCTGGAAAACTGCCATCTTAGTTAAATTTATGGAGCGAAATAGGCACTAATTTTGGCTAAATCATGAGTAGGTTTATATTGAACAAATCTCCTATGCTATAAGGTATGACGGAACTAAAGTTTTAATGAATATGTATTGTGCTCTGGAAGAATTCCAGAATAAGTATAAAAGTGGAATAATATTCCCTCCTGTCTGACGCCGACTTCGTGCGCATACGAAAATTGACAGCCGAAGGGCAGCCGCGTAAGTCGTTAGCCAATATGTTCGATATTAATCAGGCCACAATTTCCAGAATTATTAACTATAGGATAGCGCCTAGGTGTAAAATTTATGGGCAAAAACGGTCTACAACGAAGCAGGATGACAATTTTATTCATCAAATAGTAAAAAAGTACTATTATATGTCCGTTAGTGCTATTCAAAGGAAACATTTGCCAATGTTTTCTCGGTACATAATTACAAAAAGAATGCACGAAAGCGGTCTTCGTCAGCAGACAGCAACGATGAAGCCATATTTAAGTAGAACACTAATTGAGGAACGTTTTATCTTTGATAAGGAATATATTAGTTGAAGGCTTTCATATTGGAAGAGTATTTACTACTGCGATGAAGTCCTATTTTTAGACGGGCCGCCGAATCCGACGTAGACGGTAATATGCGGAAAGATTTTTCCGAAAAAGTTCACACAGTCAGCGCCGAATTTCAAGAACTGTCGCCGCCTAATGGTTTGGATGGCCATCAAGTTCAGTGAGCGACCAATTTGGCGGTCAATAGACAATAAACAGCCAAACCTTCCTGGACATAGTAAAGGATGCCCTGGGATACAACAACATTAAAAGACGCGGATGGACACGGTTATGTTACGAGATAACGCCCCTGTCCACCAATTAAATAAGGTATGATAATCATTACCCTCAAGAATAAAATTGACTATTTTCAGACGACAGCCTGCCTTTCTGCCTGCACAGCATTTTATTCCTCCCAATTCTCCGGAACTTAATCTGATCAAAAATATATTTGCTTTAATAAAGGGGAACTGGGAGAAACCAGCGAAATATCTATCAATGGAACAGAAGTTGGAATTTTTACTCAATAATTGTATCAATCAAACAACAATTGACAAGTTGGTTCTCACCTTCCCGTCCCACCTTACGGCTGTTTTAAACACCAAAGGACAATCCACGAAATATTAGTATGTTAAAAATTTATTAATTTTCCTTATTTTGAACCTTTATCTCTTTTTGTTACACGGGTGTCACTTGCACAAGGACTTGAATAATTGACCTCTCATTCATCCATTTTTTTCGATTTCACAGTTTTCGATAAAAATAATTAGTTCTTCCTTAATAAATGATACTTTATGAATTCAAATATGCTTTCCTCTTGACATGTATTGTTCCTCTGACGCAAAATCAGTGGTGCGTCCGTGGGGTAAGCGCTCTCCGAGCTACAAGGGTTTTCGTACGCCTTTGACGGTTTGGCTTGCAGCACTCGCAGGACTGTATGTGGAACTTTGTCAGTTCCAGGCCCATCGGACCTCTGGTTCAGAATTGTATACATCCGATGCAGACGCATTTCCAGAGCCTTGTCTACGGTGACCTATTTGTTCGTCTACCGGTTGATACGATGTTAGCTGTCCTTCGAGACGACCACCTACTGGTAGACTCCTGCCTTACAACTGAAATTATAACTTCCAGTTCATGCTACAGCAAGTGTTTCGTTTGCAGGTACGACAAACCTCCTTGGCCGAAGCATCCCGCACGCGACGATTATGGGTGCCAAGTCTAGTAGAACAGTCAGACTTCCATGGCGTCGTCGAGGTGGACCGCTTGACAATGAGCGTGTCAACTAATTTCGAATCAAAAAGCCGTATGATGAAACGGTGCAGGATTAGGCGTTCTCCTTCCAGCATGCTAATGAACAGAATGGCGAGGGATTCCAAGCGCGCTCACTCGGCGGCGTAGTCTTCCAGAGACTTATCAGAAGGCTGGCATAGTGAAGTGACCTGTTCAGTAGCGAATTTCCTAGGGGGTTGGAGTGGTGAGGTTCCCAGTGAAAATTTGCCAGGCAACAAGGAGGGCCGTTTCCGGGCCCAGCTCAGCACCCACAACCTGCCAGCGAACGGAAAGGTAGCGAAACTCTAAACAGTCTTACCTAAACATTTAACATACCATCCTTTATTTCAACAGTACTACAGATTTCCCGTTATTTTGTTTCTAGCATCCACTATAAGAATTAGCTCACAGTGCCTGTTTGCCAGGTTTCTTGCTTCTGCTCCGATTTTTTGCTTGAAATGGCTCTTTCGCAAGCAAGATGCTTTTTCTCTGATCAACAGCTGCCCCATCTTCGAAGGAATTGGCATTACCGAGGAGATCGAGGACCTAATCATAAGCGTAGCCGCACTTATTGTTGCCGCTCTTTACGCCTTGCTCCTTCTGTGTTTTAGGTGCAGTATGACGGTCGGGTCTATGCTCACCGAGCAGTATTAGCCGTTCGAATTCTGTCCTTGCGATCATTCAATATTACGTACTGAAAAATTGCCCTAACGTATTAGCTGCCATATGGACCACTATCTCATGGTGCATAGTTGAAGCCTTCTACTGTCAATAAACGTTCTGCTTGCGATTCATACCTCTTAATCACCCCTGCGGGCATGCCAACGTGAGTGCTACCGAGACGGGAAACCCGATGCACTAACGATTTAAGGTGGGAATATCACATGATAAAAGGCGCCGAACCAGGCCACACCGACTGAGTCACGTGCGCTTGCAAGCAGCACGCGCTGGTGCTTCGAGCACACGTGATGACCCATCACACGCGCAGCGCATATACTCTAGAACTGCTGCTAGGGCACATGGCATGTTGGAGTACAACAACTGGTGACGTGGCAAGAACAATATGATTTCAGGAGAACAAATGAAGCAAATACTGGAGGATCAGAGTTCATATGCGACCCGGAGAGAAGCGCGGAATTTCAAGCCCGCTTCCGAACAAACGAAGGGCTGTTTCAAGAAGGGGTACAAGTGGAGGATAAAAACAAGGGTTCAGATAATGCTGCTCAAACTAGGTCAGGGAGAACATGAGCTGTACGTAAAAATTTTCTTGCAAAGAAGCCGGCTGATATCTCACTTGCAGACTTAAGTTCTTCGCACCCCTTTCGATGACAGGCCCCATTTTCGGGGTTGGCTGTGTATATTTTGTTACCGACGGAGAGGCGAGTGTCAGGGGCCGACTCAGTGGCGTGTGCAAACAGCCCTGACGAAGAGTTGCCACAGCAACCGATCGATTCACTCGGTCACAATGCAATCGATAACGTCACGCAGATGCGGCCGGCGCAGGACGCTAACACAGCTGTCACGTTACCACTCAAGTGCATTGTGTGACGTCTCGCTCAGACTAGCGCATCAACTCCCATGACTCATCCAGCCAATGAAGTCGTGACTTTCTTGCGACTACGAGCTAATTGGCCCGACTTGTACATCCGCATCCGCTTGCTGTACTAGGTTTTTCCAACACTTCTGCTTTCTACACACTCTTGTTGTGTTCTTCCTTCGGGGCTCACACGAGCCGTTAGTCAGACGGGAATATCGCAGCTTTTGGCTACCGTTGTAACAGCGAGTTCCTGGACCGAATTGAATTTGTACTGTATGTTCGGAAACACTATCGTTGCCATCTTCAGAGTGCAGGGCTTTCTATTCCATATGCCTTGAATTAATGTACCTCGCCACCGGCCTCGTTATGTAGCCATGTCAAACGCACGTGCGCTCGCTGGCCGGTAGTTGCCAGTCCACTATAGACCAATGGCGGGCTTGCGTCTACGGCATTCCATTTGCGGCTGACGTTGTAGGCGTTACGTCGGCACGATCAGCGACCTTCCCCTCATCAGACAGTGAACCGATTGATTGTTGGTGTTCGCTCGGAGCACTCGCTGCCTCATCCTTCAGATAGTGTGCCACGCCGATCAAATGACTCCCGATCAATGTCATCTCCTTCCTCCGCGGGTGTCGGCTTCAGTCCTGTCTGATTTCTTTCGCTCGTTCCGTTGCCCCGTTCTCAACGGACATGAGCCTAGTACGGAGCGCCTGGTAGGGGGGATGTGAATGTATGGCTGGGTTAGGTATGCCAAACAAGGACCAACTTTCGAGCACTAGTCTGGCCATCTTCTCATTAACTCTGCCGATCAAACTTGCTTTCTCAAGGGAGAAATTGTGGTCCAGCTGCTGTATGTAATCCTAGACCAAAGACATTTTGTCCTTATGATTGACTGCAAGTTGGTGTTTATGCAACCTTGTAGCCAAGCGTTTGGCCGTTTTGCCAGCATAGCTGGTATTGCAATTTTAGCATGGTACGCTATTGATTGTTTGGTAACTAGCAGTTGGGCTTTGGACTTCGTTGCTTGCTATCTGATTGTCGAGAGTAAACCTTGCACTCTGACAATGGAAACGAGGGTGTTTTCGAAACGTCAGTAAAAATACAATTCGATCTAAGTACTCGCCCTCTCTTCTTCTCCGGAAGATGATAACGGCAATACGATATCTGGACCTAGAATCTTTACTCATTAGTTGTGTTTTCAGATAGACGAAGTCTTCGTGAGCTCGACTACTATAAAACTTATGAATGTCAGCTCGCGCGACCTGTTTGCCAGTTTCTTGCTTCTACTCCGATTTTTCGTTTGGAATGGCTGGTGCACAAGGACAACTTTTCGAGGATGCGTTTGCACCAGTCCGAAGCTGCCCCATCCTAAGAGAAATCAACCTTTACGAGGAAATCAGGGACTTTATCATAAAAGTAGCCACCCTGTTTGTTGCCGCTATTTACGCGGTTTCTTGTCTGTCTTTCAGGCTAAGGATAACGGTCGGGTTCACGCCCACCGAGTTATACTAGCCGCTCGAATTCCCTCCTTGTGGAGGATTTTTAGTGGCCCACACAGGCAGGAGAATACGGTACTCAGTTGGCTAATAATGCCTCTACCGTGGCTTTCTCATCATTCGGCTTACGGTTTAAGCACTTTCAAGCATCGCGTCCGCATTCTTTAGTTATGTATACACGGGGCAAGCGAAGGTTAACCAAGACAGTGCTAGGGGAATGGTGGTCCTAGCCAGAATGATGAATCTTCCCAACCTGGAGAACTGGGGAGTCCAGTTTAGGGCCAGCCAGTAAGTCTTTTCCCCTTTCCTTCCTTCCTGTTTGACCGTTCACTTTATAAAATTTGACATGTATGTGGGACTTTGTCACTTCCATGTCTATCGTACCTCTGGTTCAGAATTGTATGCATCTGATGCAAACGCATTTTCAGAGTCTTGTCTGCAGTGACCTATTTTTTCGGCTGCTGGATGAGGCTGAAGATGGTGCGATGGCCACCGCCTAATGACAGGGCATGCAATATACCTTGTAATTGTACTTGTAATTGTTGCGACTACTTACAAGTACTTCCCAATCCGCCAAGTCAGGCGGGTTCACCATTTTTGCCGGTAGAACAATACCCCATCACATTAGGTTATGTGATCTCCGCTCACCCGTTGCACACATAATTAACTAATTGGGGACGGACTAAGAAGTCGATTTGATGGTCAGCCATAGTAAATTGTTACTCTAGCAATTCTATATCACTCTATTACTCTGCTTTTCTTTTTATTATCCATTAGGGAATAATCCCACTTCCGTCGGTTTGGGTTATGCTAACTCAATCGATCGACTTCACCCATTCCGACGACAAAAATTTACTCTGCAAATATTCCCCGGTTTAACTAGAAAAGTTTAGTTGACAAGCACGTGTTTTCGGCAATTCACCATCGGACCGGTAAAACAGCATGGAGAAAAAAAACTAGATAAATGTTGCCAAACTACACAGCGTAATCTTACTGGCCCGTACCTGATGTAATCTCAACGAACTTCGTCTTGCCGAAATTTATAGAGGTAACTACCATTTTAACCACAGTCTCTCTGTGCAGGCGGCTGTTGGTAGTCCCCTCAGGCAATAGAATTCGATTTTACGGTGGCCGACAGTGCCTATAATGTAACTTCCACATTATTATGCTGATAATGAACTTTCCAGCATCGCATCAGTATTCGTCAACTAGGTCTACACTGTGTAAGCGCAGAGTGAATCGAGGACAATAAAGCTAAGGCGCTCCCAAATGACCGTGTAAAGAGCGGCAGTTACCTCTAAAGTTAGTTCTTTAATCTCCTAAGTAAGACGTATTTCATTGAGGAAAGGGTAACTAGGGGTTAGGGTAACTGTATCCTCGAATAATTCTCCTTGTGAAAAATCCACTCCAAGCGACGGTAATACTTACCACTATTTTGTTTACTTTTTATGAACCTGTCTGATCTAGAGTACTTGGGGATAAATTTCATGGCCAGGTATGTTTACTCGTTAGTCTAACCAGTGTATATCTCTATACTACTGCTGTTTTCGTAGCAGTTCAAATATGTCAATTGCGAGATGAATAAAGCCTACTTCCAGGGTATTTCTCAGGTCTGACTCTTCCATCTATTGTTTTTAAGCTCACTCGATCAGCAATTGTGGCTATTTCGATTGCAACAAAAACTCAAGAATGCACCAAGGCCTCCTTTGTAGTGACTTCTTTGTTCGTCTGCCAGCTGATACGATACTGACACTGCTTCAAGATGACAATTTAAGGGTTGACTCTGAGGAAGACGTTTTTGCGGCTCTTTCAGGCTGGGTTGACCTCGACAATCTGTCGGTTTCCTCCTAGGAGGATTTTTTAGCAGAAATTCCCTCTTGGGTATTTAATTTTGCGGCTGAATAAAGGTGCTATCATATCTGCTAAGTAAGACTGATCCAACATTCTTGTCCCTCATTAAGGTCCTCTTTGCCGGGACACATCCAAGAGGAAATTGCTGTGAAAACCTACTTCTAAGAGTCAACCTGTAAGTTGACGTCTTGAAGCAAAACTATCGTATCAACTCGTAGACAAACATAGTTTTAACTAAAATGAAAGCTTTTGAATTGCATTTGCATGAGATGGATGCAACTATAGATGAGCGATCCAATGTGCATGAAGCTGGTTAAGTCCCATGTACTGTTCAGATATTAAAATTGAAACCTAACAGAAGACAGTTAGGCAGGAATAAAGGGAAAAAAATTTACCGGCTAGCCATGGCATTTATTCCTCGATTCTCGAGGTCAGGCAGTTTCACCAGTCTTGCCAGCGTAACAACTCCCCTCACATTGCCTCGGCTCATCTTCGCTCACCTGGTGTGCATATAATTGACGAATTGAAGATGGATTCGGGGTGAATTTCAAAGTCAGACATGCTAACTTGTTATTCGAACAGGTTTATGTATCTCTACTACACTGCTTCTCATTTTAGCCCCAATACGTTAATTATAAGATGAATAGAGCCCACTTCTAGGGTGCTCCGCAGTTCTGACTCTTCCGTCTGTTTGGTTTAGGCGCACTTTATCGAGTGTTTGTGCCTAGTCCGAACATAATATTTTACTCATCTCATAGCTCAAGAATGGACCGATTTCTCAAGCCAGCATGAATTGAAGTAGGTCCAAATGCTCCAGCTGCCTCGAGAATTATACGATCACGATTGACAGTCTGAAGCCAAACAAATGCACTGTTCTGACAAATTACATCGATCACATTGTTTAGAAATACATTGTAGCGGCCGACCCGGTAGTTCTGATCCTTTTGCTTGAATGCACACTTGGCAGGCAAGTCACTTTTTCCGATATCGACTTGGTGCACGTGGCTGCGCCTGCTTTTTCCCTGTTCTAGTTCAAGTCATCGATGAAGAGGATTCTCCACCCCCCCTGTGGAAGCTTCCAACGCCACTTCCCCTCAGGACCCTGTTAATTGACCTATCTACCACCGGCCAGTGTTTGTCCTATTGCCCCTATTGCGATTTCTCTGTTACTCTAACAATACATTATACTCTTCCCATTACACTTGGATTCTTACAGATCGTCTGCTTGAGTGATGGCGTTTGACCATAACAACGATGATGAAGCGGGACAGATTGAAGAGGATCTTAAGGATATCTCTGAGAAGTCAGATGCGGAGCTGGACTTCCCCTCTAGATCGGGCGTTACACTGGTTTTAGTGCCAGTGACCAACCCACCGCCCCTAGGCCAGAAGGTTCTCTCGGTCCCTCCCTCCTTTGCCTCATTTGACGGTACCAAAGATTTCGGATGCTGGCTTCGACGCCTTCGGTACTACATCGATTTTGCTTCTTCGGAAGAACGCAGCCACCTGGTGCTTACTCATTTGGCGGACGATCAATTTGATCGGGCCATCGAGGCTGAGCTTTCGCACTCTAAAAACTTCAAGCGCCTCTGCGAACAACTAGAGCACCTTTTCCAGCCACCGTTGTCCATTGAGGAGGCACTGGAGAGGCTTACCAACGGTCAGCGGCAAGAGGGCGAAACACCACGGCACATCGCAGATCGGCTTGTTCGCCTCTGCCAAGACGCTTTCTCATCCCCTGCAGCTGCCGAGCGGGACTAAGTTGTACTCTTCTACTTCAAGCGCGGCCTTGGTTCCCAAGAAGTCTGCTACTCTCCCCGCGTCCAGCCTCCAGGGGACCTCAACGATGTCATCTTGCGTGCTTCGCGGATGCTAGAGCCTGACCCCTCCACGACCGATGGCTCTACCCCTGGGCCGCGTGGCGGCCTTACCCCACGAACCAGCAATCCGGAAGCCAGCCGTGGTCTCATTCTTGGCCTTCATCGTCCTACCGTCAGGACCGGGGCAAGAGGAACGGTGGCTTCAGGAACCCCTACATGGTTCCACCCAGATGTACCAGTTACGAATATGTTTAAGCCCTCGTATTAACTAGATATCTAATTGATGTACGTTAACTGGCTTTTTCTAGACAGGCAACGCTGTAACGTAATTAGTTGCCGCAATAATGCAATCTGACATCTGATTGGTTGGCGCACTTTAAGCGCATTGCGACATCTGTCCGCGCGCGTAACCGCACTATTTGACGTGCGTGGCATGCAACGTTTCACTGCAACTACTGCCTGACAAATTCACTGCTATTCCATAATATTTCTGTTGTTATTCCCTATAATATTTCTTACCTTTACCGTTTTTGCTAATAATGTTTAAGGGCGAAGCCAGACGTACACGAAAACGGCGTTTCAAGAAGTATTTGCAGGAGGAACTTTTGGCCGTGGAAGAGGCAATGAAGATGAAAGAAGAAGCCTATGATATGGTAGTGAACGCAGGACAGGAGAGCCCAACACTTTGTGATAATGAATCAAGTGATGATAATTGGGAGTCGTTGTCCATAGTAAGTGATGATGACTGGTTTCTTACAGGAGACGAGGAGGAGGACGAGGAAGCGATCGAGTTGGCAATTGGCACAGAAACGGAGCAGAATAGCTACGTTCAGTCGTTGCGTGAATGGGCCGTGCGAAACCACATAAAACACGCTCATTTGCGCGAATTAATGGACATAATTAGGCCACTCATACCGGACTTGCCAACCAACGACAAGACTCTGTTAAAGGCGTCGTACGACTTAAAGGTTGTACCGATGGGTAGCAGTGAGAACGTTCACGTAGGTTTAGAACGAAAACTGCGCCAACTTATACCGAATAAGGCAGAATCTGCGCTAGAGAAAGTTGACGTGCAGTTGACAATAGACGGGGTGCCTATTTATGAGAAATTGAACACTCACATGTGGCCCATCTTAGGTAGGGTAATTCGACCCTTCCGGAGCGATGTGTTTCCGTTAGGTGTTTACTATGGAGGCAGTAAGCCTCCTGATGTTCATGAGTACTGTAAGTTAGTTGTGGATGAGTTAATTGCTCTGCAGAGAAACGGAATTGCAGAGTACGCGGGGAACGTGAAAGCAGTCATATGTGACAATCCCGCGAGAGCTTTCGTTACGCAGGTTAAGAATGTGAATGCATACCACGAATGCGAACGATCTTCAGGTCGCGGTGAGCATAGGGGGGAAATTGTTTACGCCGAGGAAGGCAACAGAGTAAGGAGTGACGGTGACTTCAAAGAACCGGCAGGTGATAAGCACATCGTAGGAATTTCCCCTTTCATGTCGTGTAATGTAGGACTAATTACAAAGTTCCCTTTAGATCCACTAGACCTCATGTACCTGGGAATAGTGAAGAAGTTAGTAACCATAGAGCAGTCAGAGTGCACTCCGCCGGTTTTGAAGCCTGCGCAGTTAGCAGTTTTAGATGAGTGAATGCGAGGAATGGGCACATACCTGCCAAGTGAGTTTTCCCAACGCGGTAGAGTGATTAGTGACTTCGATGGGTGGAAGGGTACTGAATTTCGCCAGTTCGGATTATACGTAGGTCTCCTAGCTGTTTATGGTATTATACCAATGGCTTCAATGGCGGCAGCACTCTTCCGGAGTTCGTTAAACGCATCTTCGGGGCGATATTCGATGACGAAATCAGCATGTATATTAACTTGCTGGGAAAAAATCTAAACTGAGCCTCAACGCTTCAAACTTTTTCAAAATACTTTTGGGTGAGTTTCCTCATATCAAGGACATTCTTAATGTTAAGACCTCTTCGCCAATTGAAACCATGATGACAACTGCAAATTGTCACATTTGGAGAATGCGGTTAAGCGTCGCTTACGAGTGATGCTGGATACCCATAAACAGCGAGAGGTAAGATAACATAAGAAAAATGAAGGCGCTGGTAAGCAAACTTATAAATTCTTCATGCACTTATGACTTTTAGAGGCCACCGCTGGGACATCGTTGGGTCCTGAACAGGAGAATGAAGAATTACGGTTATGGACGGACGAAACAACGAAGCGCCTCTGTATAGAGTAAAAATTTTCTTAGATTTTTTACTAGAATAAACTTTTGTACTAATCATAATGGGCTTCCGACTTACATTTTCTACTAATGAAGGGGGTTTCATTTAATAAATGGGTTGTTCCATCATAAAAGGTATCCACTGCCAAGCGTTAACCGCCGTTATCGCCGAACACTATGTATGTCTATAAATAAATATCGTATGGATATCTATCGAAGGGTCCAAAGTAGACATCAACTAGACATGTGAATGTCTATGAATATATATTCTATATACATTCTATAGACATTAAATGCTACTAGGGAGAGTGCTGGAAGACCTCCACTGAAAAGCTAAAAAGGGTTTTTCGCTCTTCATTTTCTTGCGGACAAAACAGATATACAATACATATCCGAATATCTATCAATAATGCTTCCTTAGATGTTATATGGGCGTAAATTGCTGATGGGGCCGGCAGCAACCGAGGTCGATAAATTGGCAATAGCAATTATTGAAATAAACTATCTGTTATGCAAATCGAATTATTTTTTAAAATTTTCGCTGGCGCTTTGTATAAGTAAATGGGAAAGCCTCTTATGTATGTGGATATACCCGAATGACGAATGACGCGCGCCGTGTGAAAACAGTGACACTGTACCTTTATACCTGTCGATAAGATGGCCATAACAGTAGAAAGTGCAAGTGAGTAGGGGCTAAAAATGAAACCAAAACCAAAAGTTCGATGAATAATTTATGCAGTTAACTAAGAAATATGATTCAAATAACATGCCACCTAACATTCAAATACCAGATGCGTGCTCTGACCTTGATATCAACTCATTTTTAATTATTTTTATATCCGGCTGCTCAGGCAGGAACCTATTGTCTAAGTTATTCCTAATCTATTGCTTAAATCAATTTTAATTTTGTTTGAATGGTGCTCTCGTAATATTCAAAATAAACATTATATTAGTCACCGCAGGGAACACCGTCCATATACGCAATCACGCCGCATTAGTACCAAAAGATATAGGGGCCTACTCGCCACTATCCCTTGGTCCGACCTAGGACCATTCTATCCTTTGGCACTAGAACATTGTTATTAAGGGTTTTAAAAATTATTTCCACTTAGATCTCAGCCTGCCCTAGATATCATTAGCTGTTCTAACGTGTCTTAACTGGTCCTCTCCCCACCGAGGAACAAAAGCATTTCAGAATTGGTTTGGACAAACGGTGTTTCTCCTCTCTTCGCTGATTTCAAGCAGGGCCTCTTCCAAAGTTACCATGCATTAATTCACTGTTGCATTCCACTTCTATCTGCGAAAAAAGTTAGTGCCATTCGTAACTCATATGCTTATGACCTCGGAGATATAAGCTAAATTAATACTTTTCTTGACTCGTTGGATTGGCAGAGTTTCTCCTCCATAAACGACGCCGCACGTCTTTGCCGCTACAAAAACATGATGGAATTTGTGTGAAGTTAGATTGCCGAACCCTACGTTTCGCAATTCACCATCCCTCCTCATTCTTATTCCCGGACTGCGGAAATTGATGGGAGAGCTTAATGATCGATTTACTACTTTCTAATCTGTGCACCTAAGGATCGCATACATTTTCGAATAAGCATCTAAGATTCATCTTGCACGTGTCAGACTAAGAGCATCATGCGACTTCAGAGAGCTAATTCCTACAAAATTAATTGCTCAATTCCTTGTCTAGTGTTACTCACTCGTTTCTCAAAGCCAAATATATGGAAGTTAGGTATAAGTTCGAATGCACTATCATTGATGCATTGGACTGTCTGCTCAAGGGGATCCGAAGGACGACTGTAGTTCGCCTAAAAAGGGTTCCATTAGATCTGATTTAGTGCTATTGTCCGGTAGAGGTAAACGAGACGAATACTCTCCGTGGCAATTTGAAGAGGGACCATAACACGCAGTTAAGGAAGAAAAATAAGAAATGTAAGTTATTCAGGGAAACTGAGCCATTATTGCACCTCCATAAACTTCGCGGCCAACAAAAAGCCGTCAAATAATCGATCTATCTGGCAAGGAAGAACTAGGAATCAAGAATCCTACAACAGGCTAAAGCCAATCCAAACATTTTTTCCACCATATTAATATTCGATTAAAAAACAAGGACCCAGTCGTGGTATTTGTGGATGATAATGATGTAGAAGAAGAAGATGCGATCACTGGAACAAGAGTTTTGTTTGCCTGACGTTTCGGCTTCCCTCGGGAATCCTTTACCATAAGTGATGATAGCACACGTATGGTCGTGCGCAGATAGGGTGGAGACATGCACAGGCTGCACGGTATTTATAGATCATAGTGGTCATCTGCGTGTGTGTGATAATTGCTCACATCTGTAGCCACCGCTTGGGTCTTAATTGATGCGGTACTGGCTTGACACTTCGCGTTAGACTCACTAATTGCCACAGTTTACTCGTCAGCGTCCGATGCGGGCTTGAAAATCGCAGGGCATTTATGCTCGCTGTCATCGGATTTGATGCTGCGCCCAGTCCTTCCCACGTGACTGATTCTATTGCTCAGGAAATTTCTCAGTACACAGTATGGGAACGCCAAACCGTTGCGCTTGTTGATGGACTGGGTGCCTGAGCACTATGACTCGAGCAGCTCGCGACTCACGCGGTTGTCCCCTCTTGTGCGAATTTCAGCCTCGTCAAACTTGAAAATATGGCCGGGTCCCGTTTAGTGAGCTGCAGCCTGGGAGTTGGCGTCATTCTTCCTCACCGCCGCTGCATGCTCGGCCATCCGCGTCCGGAGTAATCTCCCGGTTTCTCCGACGTAGTTGGTTTTTCCACAACTAAGTCAGATCCGGTAGACGACTCCAGCCGTCTCCTGCCGTGGCAGTGGATCTTTCGGCCTCATGACCCGGTGCCTGATGGTTGCTTCTGGCCTGTGCGCAACTCCAACTACAAGTGGGGTGAGTAGACGGCTAACCGCTTCCGATACATTCTACACGTACGGAAGAGCTCGCCAAACAATTGGACCAGCTGGACGTGGCTTCTTCTCTCATTTGCGTGTGCATTGGTTGACAAAATTGCGCGGGCATCCATTCGCTCTCAATACCCGCCGAATACATTGTAATTCAGCAACTTTGTCTTCCGCTTCGCTGCAATGCATCTCCACGCGCCGGAATAGCGCTCTTACGCAGCTGCGTTTGTTACCAACTGGTTGGTTGCTGTTTTAGTTCAGGACTTGCATAGTGTTGGTTGCTTTCGGTCTGTGGTGTTGGAAAACTCACGACTCCAACCGTTTCAGGACCGCCTCTGCTATGGGTCCGGAAATGGACGAACCCATTGGCGTGCCCTTCACCTGCTCGTAAATAGTTCCATTGAAGGTATAGTACGTCTTGTGGCAGAACTTCAGGAGCTGGAGGATTTGAGTGTGTCCAAGGCGATTCTCTGCTGCATCGCATTTCTCTAGTAGGAGCAGTTGGATAGTCTTGAAAGCCAGGTCCTGTGGAATAGAAGTAAAAAGGGACGTAACATCAAAGGAAACCATGATATCATTTGGCTGAAGGCTTACCCCTTTAAGTTTCTCCTAGAATTGTGTTGACGAACTGACTGTTGTGTCTGAATCAGCGGTCAAGAATTTGAGCCATCGGAACAGCTTTCTTCTCTAGGAAGTTAAAACCTGCCGAATCGCGCTACAGCGCATTTGGACGGGAGCTTCTTACCGTCTACCTCGCCGTGAAACACTTCCGGCACGCGCTCGAGGGCAGAGAATTCACAGTTGTCTCTGACCACAAGCCATTATCTTTTGCCCTGAAGTCGTGTTGTGGCCTAGCTGCAGCCATTTGCAGCCCAAGACCAATCGCTGACGCATGGCGCCTTCGGCCTGCCTGCGCGCCCACTGCTAGGCTAGGCGCTAACTGTCCTTGACCGACGCGCACATACTCCTCAGCGCGAACGCGCGCTCAGGCTAGCCAGCGTTAGCCAACCTCAAGGTCGTGTGCACGCGCTAGTCTAGACATCAGCAGCCCCATTGGCCCCTGGGACAAAACATTCGCCGGCGGCCCTGATGCTCTAATCACTCCGGGATTGACGCCCTAGCAGCCGGACTGTGGTCATCCGCGAGTCAACACTCTTTCCATCTATTCTCCGTCCTGTAAACACAATAAATTCGTCCACCTACTGTCACCTTCCCAAGCATTCTCCGATCTCCTAAGAAACCTGAGCCTCGAAGATTGAAGTTGTTAGGTTTCATCGTTTAAGCCTTAACTCTTATAGTCGCAGTTAGACAAGTTGAATCCCCGGGAGATTCGACAATTGGACTATATTTCTCAGTTCACCTCAGATATCCGTCAATGAGGTGACTGACGCATTGTTCAGGCCCTCTATTGCTCATTTGCAACTTACTCCTAGGATCGACCTCGCTGAGATGGCTGCCGAACAACGCCGTGTTGGCTCACCCTGTGAGGAAGATGTTTCCGGACTCCAACTTCAGGAGTTGCCGCTGACGACTGGCAACGGCACCATTCTTTGTGACGTTTCTACCTCCTCTCATTGCCCCTTTGTGCCGCCGTCCCTTCGACGAAATGTTTTCTCCTTCCTGCACGACCTTTCTCACACTGGGAGCCGAGCCACCGACAATCTGGTTTCCCGCCGCTTTGTGTGGCCGAAGATGCATAAGGATTTTAAAACTTGGATTCGAGCTTGTCTCGCTTGTCAACGACGTAAAGTCCACCGGCACAATCAGGCACCCATCGGAATCTTCCTCAGCCCCGATGCGAGGTCCCGCCATGTACATCTCGACCTTGTAGGTTCCCTGCCTCTGTCCCATGCCTGCTCCTACCTCCTAACTTGCGTGGATTGATACACTCGCTGGCCCAAAGCGATCCAAATTCCCGATATTTTAGCTTCAAAAGTAGTCAGGGCCTTCCTTAGTCGTTGGGTTGCCATTTTTGGTGCTCCCTCTACCATCACGACTGATCGAGGTGCCCAATTTGAGTCGTTTCTATTCCAGACTCTTCTCTCCTTT
>JAYGXS010000004.1:3924303-3936573 GCA_036362985.1 Ligula intestinalis | reverse complement strand
AGCGCCGTGTTAAGCGAAGAATGCGGTAAAAAGGGGCATTTGCAAACAGTATGCATGGCATCGCGAAATCCAGAAGTCCCTTCCTCTACGCATCCCATCGTACTGCAAGTCATTCTTTAGGTCTGCCCTCTCCTCCTCAAGCGCTTCGTTGATTCTTTCCTTCTACTACGTTATTGGAACACATCGACGTGTTCCCCCTTCCAACTATTACCCAATAAAGTCCTTGACTTGTATATCGTGTTCTGCTCCGTTGTGTGTTGTGAACTGATACCATGAAAGCATCCATTCAAGGAGTAACGAGCCTCTACAAGTCGCGGACCCGACAAAGTGGTGAAAGGGATGGCCGGATCGAATGCTCCCGACCGCGAACCTGTAGTCACCCTTTGCCATACTGATACGCATTTACAACTTGACCATATTTTCATTTGAACATAACTGTCTAGAATAACTCTTGCCATTACGCGGTTCTGTAACTTGCATTGAGAACCTTTTGTTTAAGTTAGCGCACAACGGTTTCCCGCGAGGCTTTAACTCGTTTGCATGCTGATTCAATAGCGGACATTTTCTACCTATTGGTCTTCTTCACTAACGGGGGACATAGTCGTTTCCGCATATTCAGGGTATACGAGGCGGTTTGGCTTGACGTGTTCTTAGCGTAAAATCGCATCATCGATTGCCTTTCTCAGATTAAACTCTCTCCACTCCCTTCACCCCAAAAAATCGGCAAAGGCTACCCTCAATCACCGATCTCCTTTCCTGACCTAACTACCCACAACTTCGACTATTTCCGCTATGTACAAGCGCGCCCCACATATAAACCGGACACCATACCCAAACCCCTATATCTTATCCCCCAACCCATACAACGACGATTTCTCACAGTGGGTGTCAATGGCGCAACCTTATATTGACGCTATACCAGCATGGTGACGAGGGAATGACGTTCAATCGTCTGATCAGCGGGATCTGCGACCAGGATCTCACACTCATTTTCACGAGTAACATCCCCCCCCCCCGCGGACGCAGAGGAGGCCCTCAAATTGGATGCGACACGGCGCACTTGGTCTCTTGCCGATTGTCCGTCTGAGTTATGGATCTTCGTATTAACAACGAAGTGGAACCCGGACCAGGAGAAGAAGAATTTAAGGACGTATTCGAGAAGTTCGAGCAAGGCTATATTCCTTCCTGTAGGTCGGGCGTTACACTGTAGCGGCCGACCCGGTAGGTTAAATCCGTTTGTTTAAAATGGACCCCTTGGCGGGCAGATGACATATTGGTAGCGACTTCGTGCACGTGGTTGCTCCTACTTTTTTTCTGTTCTAGTGCAAGTCATCGACGGAGTAAACCCTTCCCCCTGTGGACGCTCCCAACGCCACCTCCCCTCAGAGCCCTACTAATTGACCTCTCCAGTGTTTGTTCTATTCTCTGTGTTACGATTTGTCTGTAATTCTATCAATACATTATATTCTTTCACTTATACTTGGATTCTTACTGACTGTCTGTTTGCACGATGGCACTCGATCAGTACAATGATAACGAAGCGGGTCAGCTCGATGAGGAACCTAAGGACACCCCCGAGAAGACAGACGCGAAGTTGGACACCTCCTCTGGGTCGGATGTTACACTGGTGCCAGCGCCAGAGAACAACCCACCGCCCCCCCCCCCAGCCAGAAGGTCCTTTCGGTCCCTCCCTCATTTGCCCCTTTTGATGGTACCAAAGATTTCAGGTCCTGGCTTCGATACGTTCGTTCTAACATCGACACGGCCCCTTTGGAAGAACGCAGCCACTTGGTGCTTACGCATTTGGCGGACCATAAAGTTTATCGGGCCCTCGAGGCTGAGCAGTCGCGCTCTACAAAATTCAAGCGTCTCTGTGAACAAATCGAGTGCTTTTTCCAGCCCCCGTTGTCCATCGGAGAGGCATTAGAGAGGCATTACAACGGGCGGCGGCAAGACAACGAAACACCACGGCAATTCGCAGATCGGCTTATTCACCTCTGCCGAGACGCCTTCCCGTCCCCTGCAGCCGCCGAGCGGGACTAAGTTGTACACTTTTATTTCAAGCCCGGCCTTTGTTCCCACGAGGTCTGCTACCCTCTCCGCGTCCAGCCTCCAGGGGACCTCAACGATGCCATCTCGCGCGCTTCGCGGATGTTAGAGCCTGATCCCTCCACGACCGATGGCTCTACCGCTGGGACTGAATGGCGACCTAACCCCGCCAACCAACAATCCGGGACCCGGCCGCTGTCGCATTCTCGGCCTTCCTCGTCCTACCGTCAAGATCGAGGCAACAGGAACGGTTGCTTCCGGAACCCCTACAGGGTTCCACTCAGGAACCCTCCTCACGGACCACCCCGCGATCGTCAACACAATCCTACCTTGACCAACAACGAAGGTAACGATGTTGTTCTCGTTTGCTCAAATATTTCTTTCTCCGATGAACCTTTTTACACCATGATTCGGGTAGACAACCAGTCTGTTAAGGCGCTGATCGACACTGGCGCCTTCGTTTCCCTCATAAGGGCCGATAAGCTCTCTGATACTCGGGCCGGTCACATTCGCCCAGCCGCTCACCCTACCACACTCCACACCGCCACCGGTACAGGCATGGTTATACTTGGTACCATTACTCTTCCACTCGCGTTCTCGTCCAGGACCCGCCAACACACTTTCATAGTTACGCCTACGCTGACGTGGGACATGATACAAGGCTCGATTTCCTATCGGACCACCGATGCCTCCTAAACGCTTATGACCGTACTCTGACGTTCGCACGGTGACTGGACGCGCATTCGCTCAATTGCTCTTGACAAATAAACCTTCGTTTACTGCGCACTGTACATAATATAACTCTTTGAATCAAGTTAACTTTTGCTGATTACTGTTATTCCTTTGCATTTTTATCCATAATATTGGTTTTTTCTCCCATAATATCGGTTTTTTGCCATGTTTAACCAACAATCGCGGCGTAATATTAGGCGGCGGGCGTTGACGGAAATGCAGCGGTTTTGTCTAGCAGTTTAAGACCAGTGTACCTCCTTCCGTAGGTATTCGTTTTGTCCCGCTCCCCCCCCCTTTCAACAGTAACATAACAATCTTTCTACTTCTTTAACACTATACACATTAGCTTGCCGTTATACCCCTTGGCATTATCGTTAATCTTAATTACTTGACATTTTATATTAGTTAACACCATACTGTTTATCTTATACTTGATTGTTCCCCATTTTGGTAGTTGCGCCCCCTTTTTTGTTTCTGTTAAACCCCTTTTATTCGTTTAAATGCCCTATACTGGTCCCGCGAAGATTGATATTATCTCGCTGTCTCGGACTTGGAAACTTTGTGTGTAAGAGTACTATTTATGTTTTTCCTAATCTCCAATTATAGAACCGTACTCGACTTACCGATACCGTTATCGCTTAAAGCACCACGCGTATACTCAAGTTAACAAGTAAGAACCAGGCCGGCCTTACGCATCTGGTTTATTATAGAATCCCAATTCTACAACCAGGTTGACCAGCTGATACCTAGGGCTAAGCGGCGAAATGGACTGTGAGTCTTCGATGGATAGTGTTTGGAATTACTGTTGTAGGGGTACTGTAGGTACCTCGTCTGAAGACGAAAACAACGGAAATTTGTTTGATCACTACGATCCCTCGAATGATGAGTCCACTAATGATTTGGATATACCTACTCGAATTCGTTTGTGGGCTAAGAAAAACCATATTAAGCTACAAGAGGAAATCAGGGCCAACCAGAGGGAGAACCGACGCCACTTTAGTTGGCTAATGCATATTCTAAAGGACGTACATACCCGAGTTCAGGGTACAGAAATGACCTTAGCGTCAATGCCCATGAGTTCGGTCAACTCCTGTGGTGACCTCCCGAGAAGACCTCTAGAAAGGCCTCTGGCCTCGAAGGAGGACTTTTATAAGTTAAACCGGGATCTTAAGGAAGATGAATACAGGCAACAACTGGTATGTTACGATAACTTCATTAAGGCATGCCTTCAGGTCCGCTTCCTCAGTTGTGTCGGCGGACGCAATTTGGACGACTTTGTTAAACGAGTGTTTCACATCTTGTTCACAGACGACATCTCTGCAAACTTGAATTGCCGTGGAGTAAAGTCAAAGGAGGCCCTGTATGGCACCCCTCTACATGAGGTCATTACAGGTATTAAGCTCTACATCCTTTAACCAATGATATTATAGACGCCTACAAATTTTGGTCCAGAGGCACGGCCTAATCTTCGTGCCTTAGAAGATTGCATATCAACCCGATTTAAGAAAACGTTGGATGCAGTAAGAAAAAGACGGGCAAGGTATAGTTCCCTTATCGTGTCCGATGGTACACTTCATTTCATGTATCAACTAAATGCTGTCTTTTAGATGAAGAAAACGGTGCAGGGCCAAGTAATCCTCCGAAACAATCCCGGGGAACAACCCCTTAGACCATCTTTGTAAATTTATTTTTTTTTATAAAAAAAGAAAAAATGTGTCCATTTCACTATACCGGCCTTATTTTTTACGCAAATGGGCTGCGTTTACTAGCGACGGTGGACAATAAATAAATAGATGGGTTTACTACTGCGGATGGAGGAGCTTAAATACCCTTATCGAAGTATGGCGCCGTATCGCGACTTTTCCGCTATGGAAGCCATGGCGACCAGACGACCAATGTCCGCCATGAAATGCGGCATAGTAACCGGACTTTTCCGATCGGAATCCACCATGGAATCCGGTATGATTTTCTACTAGGGAGCGTACAAGAGGTCGACATATTGACAAGAACGGTGATTAATACAAATTATTTGCAGTTTTATTTGAAAAAATTTCCAACATTTGCTACGCGTCTATGTAGGTAGTCAGGAAAGCCCCTATTTATGTGGATATACCTGAAGAGGAATGACGCGCGTCATTCCTCTTCAGGTGGGTCAGGTGTTAGAACATTTCTTCTCATCCGAATATAATGAAATCTGCTATTCCGGGTTGTGTTTCAAGCGCAGGATTTAACGGACACCATTAATCATCGAAAAAGCCCAGAAATGATTTGGAAATTCATTAATCTCTCACTAAAACATCAATAGCCACTACAGCGTACACGAGGTCGAGATATTAACAAGAACGGTAATTAATACAAATTATCTGCAGCACTAAATTGAAAAATTTCCAAAATTTGCTACGCGTCTATGTAGGTAGTCAGGAAAGCCCCTATTTATGTGGATATTTCTGAAGAAAAATGACGCGCGTCAGGTGAAGACAGCGACACTGTATACGTACACCTGTCGATAAGACGACTATAGCAGTGGTAAGTGCAAGTGATTAAGAGCTAAAAATTAAAATTTCAACCGAAAATTCAACTGATACTGAAGGCAGTTAACTAACAAATCTAATTAAAATAACACGCTCCACTTTACTTTCGAAATCGAGTTGCGCGCTTTGACCTTGACTTAAACGCGCTTTTACTACTTCCTATATCTGGCTGCTCACACAGAGGACTGCTGACTACACTGCCTCCATACACCTGTTTAACTCAATTTCACGGTTATTTAAAGGAAAAAATGCTCATTAATTTTCGTCAAGCACACAATTTATGCAACATATATAATGCAACCATGAGACAATATGGTCTGCGTACGCAAGAATGCGATGGATCAAGGCGTCTTGATTCAGCGTATTCTTGTCGAATAAATTGTGCCGAAGGTTCCCCAAAAACATCAATCAGGTAAAATGGGCTGGAAATGACTAGCTGTTTACTGCAAAAAGTAGCTTACGACGTGATATGCCAAGCAGTTAGCATAGTGTCTGTTCAGGTAAGTTGCACTAGACCGCATCTGATTTTGTACACCTTAAACTGGCAAGACGTCTTAGTCACCTACGAGTAAATTAGTGGATAAGGAAGATTAATTGGCCAATGCTTAGGTCCTGGTGGCTCCGGCAGGGAAGGAACCACATGTATTATGTGGACAGCTAATGCAACAAATCTAAAAACATCCTCTGTACCACGGCCGAAAATTCAAATTCCGTTGCTTTTAATTTTGCCGAAAGCCCACCGATAATGTCTGCCGCCGTGTCTAAGGCACTTATATCAACCATATCCTCATGTAAATGCACTTGTATATGCCAAGCCATTAAATTTTCCACGCCACACAGCAAAAATATAACCTTCTAAAATCAACGTCTGCTCTAATCCCGACTTTAAGACATGTGGTTTATACCTCCACAACCTAGCTCGTCTTTTTCCCCACGAGTCATAGTATTCCCGCATAGCTGGCATTTTTTATGCTTTGGACATCAGCGGAGGACAGTTTACTCCATCTATCGATAACTATAAGATGAATGGTCTTAATTCTAAATTAACTTGCAGTTCATGATGTTTACAGATTGAGAACATTAATTAATCAGGTTTATTTGTAAAGCACATCTTCGCCACCTAACACACATTTGATGTCTACGCACCCGTGCTAACCTGTATTTGCCCTCTAGCGTCCCGCTATTCCTCGCTAATCGACGAGAAGCCAATTTCGGTTTATTCTTTCGAAATTTTATTATCATACAAAACTGTGCACTACGATACCTTAAAACTTCATATCAACCACCTATTATTGACTCTCCATATGCTTACAGCTCTAGACCAATCAGCACTTCGTCTCCCGAATTATATAAGCCTACAGTTTAAATACCCCTCCAAATTCTTTTTAGTTAATGACGCTTACCATAGTTCCGCTTCTCGAAACACGCTAGATATCATATTGTTCAACGACAGATCTGCTATGAATAAGATGGCACAACTTATAGCCATTGTCGCCTCACGCGGTTCGAATTTCTGCGAAGGCTGCACAGACATGTGGTTTAATAATAATAATTTGTATATTTAAGTTCCAAGGGCCCTGTCGTTACAAACCTAGTGCTATCGTGAAAATAAAAATAATTATGATAAACAGTGAACTCTTATAAAATAATTGTCATCGGCAGTGAAAAAACTCCTAAATCGTAGGATGAGTTCAGCGGGCCAGCGAGTTCAAAATAAACTTTATGAGAAAAACTGCCTTGAAACGTAACAGGGTTTGATGTGGTTAGTTTGGGACCTGATGTTGAAAGTTCGGGAGGTTTATGGTCATTGGAAAAAATAAAATGTCGTTGAGTTAAGAGGTGGTCATCCGGGACAACAGGAGAAGGCAGTAGAAGTCAAGGCAACATCATCGAGTTGCGACCCACCAGATTCCGGAGCCAATCTTGAAGACCACAGCGAAGGTTGCAAAAACGGAGAAGGGTTCGCAGCCCCTGGAAAAGATGAATGATTCTGCAGAGGAAAATGCTTACATATTTTTGAAACCATTTTAGTGTCCTGGGAAGAGCTTCAGATGCGAGGAGGACCCTTTTCAATATCTACAACTTGCGTGTTTGGAAAGGAAACAGAGAGTAACGACTTTATTTCCTCTAAATTAAAATGCTTATGTAGGTTGCCTTTAAAAATCGATAGTATAGAAGAAGTCTAATATCGCGAGGAAGATTGTTCCAAATAAAAGCATATTTGGAGGCAAACAAGCGAGAGCAATGGGGTGGTAAAATTATTATGGAAGAGTTACGAGTGGCGCAAGGTCACTCTACTGGAAGGAGAGCGTTAATTTGTGGGAGATTAGGACTATTGTATACGCGAAACAAAAAGCATATACCAGCTTCGAGTCTTCTTACCCAAAGAAATTTAATGTTTGCTAATTGACACCTATCTGTATAAAACATACCAGACCCAGAAACAGAAAATACCTTACGAGTGAAAACTCGCTGAACCTTTTCAATCTTACTACGGTCATGCTGGGTCATGAGGCCAAAAAGCGGGCTGCAGTATTCTAGTATAGGAAGAACAAACATGCGGTATAGTTTTAACTTCATTTCTGGCAGGAAAAAATTATCCGATATAAACCCACATATCTGTGCGGCCTTGGCAAAAATTTGACCTGCCTGAGGTGATAATTAAGGCTTATTCGTGTAAGTAAGACCCAAATCCTTTATCTTAGATCTTTCTAACAGTGGACTATTTTGGAAGATAATGGGTCCAGGAAGCCTTGCGGGACCAAAACTCATGAAACTACATTTTGATGGAGAAAACTCCATCTGCCCTGTAGCGCTCCAACTTGAGAGAGTACGCAAGCCTGCGTCAACTTTATCAACACAACTACTGGTCGTGTTCTTAGAAAATGAGTAAATACACTCAAGGTCGTCAGCATAAATGAAATTTTCCGAATTATTTAGCACTGTTGATATTTCATTCATGCAAAGAATGAAACGGAGGGGACCTACAAACGTGTCTTGTAATACGCTCTTCGTGATCGACTGAGGCATCAAGTAGCTATTGCCTACTAAGACCTTTTGGCTGCAGTTAGACAGGTAAAAGGCAATGAAATCGAGGAGGGGAGGCCTGATGCCTAGGGCTTCCAGTTTCATTAAAAGGCGCCTATGCGGCACCTTTTCAAAAGCTTTACTAAGGTCAAAGTAAATCACGATGACTGATTGCTGTTCATAACGAAGTGAAGTAACCAGGTTAAGGAATGCCAAGTGGCAGGTTTCGCATGATCTTCCAGGTAGAAATCCATGCTGTGAGGCGTTTAATAGTTTATTTTCTACCCAAAAATTGACAATTTGATTAAAAATGATCTTTTTCGGAAGTTTGGCTAGGGCCGGCGTTTTATGAACACCTCGGTAGTTATTTACGTCCGAACGAGATCCTGAATTGAAGACTGGAAGAATAAAAGATGTCGTCCATGAGTCAGGAAAGAAATCGTTTTGAAGATAAGCTGAGAATAAATATCTTAGCAATCGGGGGAAGCTGAATGCTCTCTTGATAAATGAATTTTGAAGGCCATCCGTTCCCGAGGAGTGCGAGTTTTTCAGACAGATAATTTGCTTGCGAACTACTTCTATGGAGAAATCTATGGTACTGATAGCATTGCATGAGCATGGCTGAAACGATGGGACCGGATCCGATTCCGTCGTAAGTTGCGATTCTAAGGTGCACAGATAATGAACTAGAAGACTGGTATTTCAACTGTTTTTGCAATTTCTTTAGTCTAGACAAAAGAAAATGAGGAACGGTGGGGTCAGAAGTATAAGGCTTCATATATTTGATCGGCACAAATTCCAAAATGCTATTTGAAATTGCCGTCAGTAAGTCACAGAGAATTGTTACACTGTTTTTAAAGGAAAGCTCCTGCCAGTCTAGTGAGTCCATAAAGTTGTTAATTAAATTAAGATCAGCTAGGTCAAACACACGGTAGGTACGAGTGGTGCTAGCCTTTTTCGTAGAAGCAAGCGGAAGGCAACAATGGATCAAAGTATGGTCACTTGGGAAGAGGTTCTGATTGAAGTCAACGAAAAGGGGGGAAATGTCATTCGTGAAAATTAAATATAAAATATGCTGATCCCTTGTTGGGGAACAGACCAACTGAGACCAGTTTGAAAAATTGATGGTATCTAGGTGGGGCTGAAATCTGGATGGACAACAGTTCAATGACCAATCAATTTCGGGAAAGTTGAAATCCCCAGCAATAACTTTAGCATCAAATGCGGACTCCGAAATCAGCCTAAATATTTCGCAAAGCTTTTCATCATCTTCCGATGATGAGTAAGGGGGGCTATTAATGCATCCAATAATCGTCTTTTGACGAGGAGACAGGATAATGGATGCAAATCTGTAATTGCCCGAGAATGACTCAGCATCTAGGTCAAACAGTAAATGCTTAAAAATAGCTTTAATATAGTGAAGAAAACCGCCACCACGTTTACTAGGGCGGTCTTGACGGTAGAAATCATACTCGTCTATTATGAGTAAAGCATCAGAAATAAGTGGATGGGTCCACAACTCTGTAATGCATTTAACATCTGGCTTCAGCTCGAACGCAATAGCTCTAAGCTTAGCCATATTATTGAAAACAGATCTTGCATTAAGCAAGATGATATCTAGTGTAGCTTGAGTAATCGAACTAGGGTTATCTTTATTTAGTTATAAATATTTGGAGGTGGGTAATTTGGTTGGAAGTTTGGAGAAAAACCATCGACTGGAGCAGGACAATCAACATTAGAAAGCTAAGGGGGATAGCTAAAAGCTGCAGGTAGATAGCTTTGTGAGATCGATGGGCCATATGAATTATTGCCGTGGTGAGCTTGCTGATAGTTACCGGGAAATCGGGGAAACGAAGACGGGAAAAAGAGGGTGGTGGGCGAGGTAAGGTAACTATGAGGATTAAGTGATGGAAAGCCTGGCCCAGTATGATAATTATGATAAGTAGGGTAACCTATATGTTTGTTAGCTTCCTGTTGTATAGGCTTAGTTAGTGTTTGGGAAGGCTGCATGCTGGCGTTTGAGTTCCAGATTCCACCCTTTTGACGACCTGAATTGGGTGATTTAATAGAAGGTTTGGGAGGACTCTGATCGAGTATCGAAGCTGTTGGTCTACCTGAAGTAGAAGGTATTTCGGAATTTCTAGGAGGGCTACCAGAATTACTAGCTATGGCAACTGGGGAAGCATATAAGTTGGAAGTAGAGGTCGATGTCTGGTGACTTGAGGGGGATGAGACAGTTGCTGTACTGGGGAGCAGTAATCTAGGTTTGGCAGGAATAAGAGTACATGACTCGCTAGGCTTCCTAGGGCTACGACCAGGAACTTGAGCCGTTTGCGGTGAATTAAGTTATTTATTAAAAGAACTTGACGCTATTCTTCGCTCCATTGGAGTGAGATCATGACAGAGGAAATACATTGTATTTCGCAGATATTTGGAAAAAAGGTCTTGCTGTTTAAAAATGACGTCTATTTCAATGGGTGCAAAAATGGGTGACTAAAATGGGTGGGTTTTTACTGCGAGATGACAGTCTAATAGCCTCTGCTATTTTAAAGTTAAATCCTCAGGAGTAGAGGAAATGCATTGCAACGTCCATTGGCCGAATTAATTTTGGAACGTTTTTCAGAATAAAATTGTATGTCCGTTTTTGGCTATCCTGTGACTCACTTGCGATCAAATTAACGAGAGCATCTAAACGTTTGCATTCCTGAGAGGAAACTGCAGCGATATTCGCATCAAATAGGGTCCCAAGGATTGAGAGAACTGACCCAAATTTCAACATAAAATCGCTACAATTTTTCATTGCAGACATATCTACTTGCTCGGCAATTAGATCAGGCTGAATACTGATGTCAGGCTGAAGACTGATATCAGCAATGATGTTTGCATTTCGCAGACACCGCTTGGGTCTGGAATTCTGAGGCTTCCGTCTGAATGAAAGTGTCGCATTCATACTTTTCGTAGCGAAAAGTAGATTAATCACGAAAACAGTCGGGAATTCAGAATAAACTAAGTGTTTAAGCTTATACAATTTGCTGAAAGCAAGACAGATGGTTAACAGAATGCTAGGTAAGCAAGCAAAGTCCAAACCAACAAAAGGAATGGAAGCAGATTTTTCAAGCGTAAGTACTGGTACTTACGGATAATTTATGTAAGAAAACGAAAGACTACTAGTCGTGAATGCGGGAGAATACTCGTAGTCTAGGAATTTCTATTGGTAAAGGAGACATATGGTCGAACTCTGGAACAAAATTTATTTTTGCCTGAGCTTTCGAGCTTTTACAAGAGCCCATCGTCAGAGGTGGAGAAACAGCAACAAATGTGGAGCTACTTGGGGCGTGTGTACAATAGTTAAAATTTTGAACGTGTAGAAAATCAATAATTGTGTGTGCTGCCGACTTGCCACTGAGGGCTATGCTAGCCAGTGCCAGTAGGCAAGACCGACAAGTTGTGTGGAAACATTTACAGAAATAGAATCGTCAACAAAACAAGTAACAGTTATGGTGGGAGGGATGAGAAATTAAAAAGTCATAGGAGAAGGGAAGAGAAGCGAGGGATAATGTAGGCTTGGGCGCCAAATGGCCACGTCAGCATCGAAAGTGTGATGATTATGGAGGATTTTGGGCCAATTGATAACGGCGGGCGTCTGGACGTGATCGTTTGCAGTAGCGTAAGGCCCTGTACGCTGGCGCCAATTCGACACATCTGTTGACCGAATTCTCATCCGTGGACCAGGCTTCGATAAATTCTCTGCTCGTCTTGTTTCCCACGTGGGCGAGTACCTTGACTGCAGCGAAGTTGAACTCATGGCCTGTTTCGTAGGTGTGAGTTGCAACTTGTGATGATTCGTCGCCTTGTCGCACGGCCTGCTTGTGTTCACGTATACGCGATCCGAGCATGCGTTCCGTTTGACCTGTAATTATACAGGTCAAAC
>JAYGXS010000004.1:3892666-3917903 GCA_036362985.1 Ligula intestinalis | reverse complement strand
AGCGAGCAGCATCGATACGGGAGACAATGCCGTCCTTGCTCTGCCCACTCGGTAGCAGCCTCGCCCCGAGGTTTTTAAAGCTGTCTACTTCTTCAAGTTGACGGCCATTAACCTCCAGGGGTGCCTTCTACTGGTCAGGGATGTAGCTGGAGAACATCATCGTTTTTCCGGAATTTATGGACATGCCTACCGACATAGCCTCGGCATTTATGATTTATGTCTACACAGGGCGAGCGGAGATTACAGAGGTCAAGGCTAGGGGCATGGTGGCCCTGGCAAGAATGATGGATCTCTCCAACCTAGAGAATTGGGGAGTCCAGTTTATGGCCAGCCGGTAAATATTTTCGCATTTTCTTCTTGTCTTGCGGCCTGCCCTAAAGGGTTACTTTAGAAAATTTGGCAACAACGTTGTATTTTCCGAGCTCCCTGCATATTGGATCTTTGATGGATAATTGCCTCCATTTGATGCGAACCCAATTTAAGGCCTTTATTCGTGGTGAACTCTTTTATTGTCTGACAACTGAAACAATGTCAGCTCTGCTGCAAGATGCTGACTTGCCGGTAAACTTGGAGGAGGAAGCGTTCGAGGCCAGTTCCTCTTGGGTGGGTCCCGGCTCAGAGGATCTTAATGACTGACTTGAATTGCACACTCCCACGATGCTCAGGGAGGTCAGGTTGCAATTTCGCAATCATCCGATGAAAACTTAGTGGTAGACTCCGACTGTACACCTGACATTGTACCTATCAGTTTCCTCTACAGCAAGTCTTTCTCTAGCGTGTAGAAGAAGAATCCCCCTTCGAGATGTACGGCAAGCGCCGTCTTAAGCGAAGAATGCGGTAAAAAGGGGCATTTGCAAACGGTATGCATGGCATCGCGAAATCCAGAAGTCCCTTCCTCTACACATCCCATCGTACTGTAACGATCGCCATCTTGTAGGTGCATATTTTACGCACTTCCCTGGTAATATCTTAATTACCTTTTTCATTCTTTAGGTCTGCCCTCTCGTCCTCAACCACGTCGTTGATTCTTCCCTTCTACTCCGTTATTGGAACACATCGACGTGTTCCCCCTTCCAACTATTACCCAATAAAGTCCTTGACTCGTATATCGTGTTCTGCTCCGTTGTGTGTTGTGAACTGATACCATGAAAGCATCCATTCAAGTAGTAACGAGCCTCTACAGGTCGCGGACCCGACAAAGTGGCGACAGGGATGGCCGGATCGAATGCTTCCGACCACGAACCTGTAGTCGCCCTTTGCCATACTTATACGCATTTACAACTTGACCATATTTTCATTTGAACATAACTGTCTAGACTAACTCTTGCCATTACGCGGTTCTGTAACTTGCATTTAGAACCTTTTGTTTAAGTTAGCGCACAACGGTTTCCCGCGAGGCTTTAACTCGTTTGCATGCTGATTCAATAGCGGACATTTTCTACCTATTGGTCTTCTTCACTAACGGGGGACATAGCCGTTTCCGCATATTCAGGGTATACGACGCGGTTTGGCTTGACGTGTTCTTAGCGTAGGATCGCATGATCGATTGCCTTTCTCAGCTAAAAACCCTCCCCACTCCTTTCACCCCCAAAAATCGGCAAAGGCTACCCTCAATCACCGATCTCCTTTCCTGAACTAACTGCCCACAACTTCGACCATATCCGCTTGGAAGATCGCAGTAATTAGGGTTCAACCGGCTTAGCCTTAACTTCTTTGCGATAATCTCACATTCTAGACCGCAACACACTTCCCAGATTTTCTAAAGTAACACTTTGGCGAAGACAGTCAGAGAAGAATAAAGGGGAGATATCAAGCGGTTAGCCGTGAGAGGATTTTTGCAGTGAACACGTGTTTGTTTCTTGTACTTACTTACTGAATTGTAAGTACAGAAAACCGAAAATTGTCGTCGTACAGCAAAGTATAAGTGCTTTCGGCTGGGGAAGCACACAAAGAGATCACTGCAAACGATGCTTTCAGTGATCCAATATGCGTCGAGTTGGCTAACTCCCATGCACATTCCAGATTTTCTAAAGTAACACTTTGGAGAAGACAGTGAGAGAGGAACGAAGAGGAAAGATATACCGGTCAACCATGAAATTAATTCCCCAATTCTGGGGGTCAGGCAGTTTCACCAGTCTTGCCAGTGTAACAATCCCCACCGTCACATTGTCTTGTGTCATCTTCGCATTGATGAATCGAAGATGGATTCCGGGTGAATTTCATGGTCAGACATGCTAACTTATTATTGTAGCCGGTTTAGGTATCTTTAATACGCTGCTTTCCAAATTATTTCCACTGCCACTTGGTCTCTTGCCGATTGTCCGTCTGAGTTATGGATCTTCGCATTAACAACGAAGGGGAACCCGGACCAGGAGAAGAAGAAGTTAAGGACGTATTCGGGAAGTTCGAGCCAGGCTATATTCCTTCCTGTAGGTCGGGCGTTACACTGTAGCGCCCGACCCGGTAGGTCTGATCCGTTTGTTTAAAATGGACCACTTGGCGGGCAGATGACATATTGGTAGCGACTTGGTGCACGTGGTTGCTCCTGCCTTTTTCTGTTCTAGTGCAAGTCATCGACGGAGAGGACCCTTCCCCCCTGTGGACGCTAAAAACGCCACCTCTCCTCAGAGCCCTACTAATTGACCACTCCACCACTGGCCAGTGTTTGTTCTATTCTCCGTGTTACGATTTGTCTGTGATTCCATCAATACATTATATTCTTCCACTCATATTTGGATTCTTACAGACTGTCTGCTTGCACGATGGCACTCGATCATAATAATGATAACGAAGCGGGTCAGCTCGAAGAGAAACCTAAGGACACCCCCGAGAAGACAGACGCGCAGTTGGACATCCCCGCTGGGTCGGGTGTTAGAACATTTCTACTCATCTGAATATAATGAAATCTGCTATTCCGGGTTGTGTTTCAAGCGCAGGATTTAACGGACACCATTCATCATCGAAAAAGCCCAGAAATGATTGGGAAATTCATTAATCTCTCACTAAAACATCAATAGCCACTACAGCGTACACGAGGTCGAGATATTGACAAGAACGGTGATTAATACAGATGATGTGTAGTTGTTAATTGAAAAAATTTTCAAAATTTGCTACGTGTCTATGTAGGTAGTCAGGAAAGCCCCTATTTATGTGATTATACCTGAAGAGGAATGACGCGCGTCAGGTGAAGACAACGACATTGTATACGTACACCTGTCGATAAGACGACTATAGCAGTGGAAGGTGCAAGTGATTAAGAGCTAAAAATTAAAATTTCAACCGAAAGATCAACTGATACTCAAGGCAGTTAACTAACAAATCTAATTAAAATAACACGCTCCACTTAACTGTCGAAATCGAGTTGCGCGCTTTGACCTTGACTTAAACGCGCTTTTACTTCTTCCTTTATCTGGCTGCTCACACAGAGGACTACTGACTACATTGTCTCCATACAACTGTTTAACTCAATTTCACGGTTATTTAAAGGAAAAAATGCTCATTAATTTTCGTCAAGCACACATTTTATGCAACATATATAATGCAACCATGAGACAATGTGGTCTGCGTACGCAAGAATGCGATGGATCAAGGCGTCTTGATCCAGCGTATTCTTGTCGAATAAATTGTGCCGAAGGTTCCCCAAAAACATCAATCAGGTAAAATGGGCTGGAAATGACTAGCTGTTTACTGCGAAAAGTAGCTTACGACGTGATATGCCAAGCAGTTAGCAATAGTGTCTGTTCAGGTAAGTTGCACTAGACCGCGTCTGATTTTGTACACCTTAAACTGGCAAGACATCTTAGTCACCTAAGAGTAAATTAGTGGATAAGGAAGATTAATTGGCCAATGCTTAGGTCCTGGTGGCTCCGGCAGTGAAGGAACCACATGTATTATGTGGACAGCTAATCCAACAAATCTAAAAACATCCTCTGTACCACGGCCGAAAATTCAAATTCCGTTGCTTTTAATTTTGCCGAAAGCCCACCGATAATGTCTGCCACCGTGTCTTAGGCACTTAGATCAACCATATTCTCATGTAAATGCACTTTTATATGCCATGCCATTAAAATTTCCACGCCACGCAGCAAAAATGTAACCTTCCAAAATCAACGTCCGCTCTCATCCCGACCTTAAGACATGTGGTTTATACCTCCACAACCTAGCTCGCCTTTTCCCTACGAGTCATAGAATACCCGCATAGCTGGCATTTTTTATGCGTTGGACACCAGCGGAGTACAGTTTACTCCATCTTTCGATAACTATAACATGAATGGTCTTAATTCTAAATTGACTTGCAGTTCAGGATGTTTACAGATTGAGAACATTAATTAATCAGGTTTATTTGTAAAGCACATCTTCGCCACCTTACACACATTTGATGTCGCTTTTTCCCTCACTTAGCGCCCTTATCTGTCTACGCACCCGTGCTAACCTGTATTTGCCCTCTAGCATCCCGCTATTCCTCGCTAATCGACGAGAAGCCAATTTCGGTTTATTCTTTCGTAATTTTATTATCTCACAAAACTATGCACTAGGATACCTTAAAACTTCATATCAACCACCTATTATTGACTCTTCATATGCTTACAGCTCTAGACCAATCGGCACTTATTCCCCCGAATTATATAAGCCTACAGCTTAAATACCCCCCCAAATTCCTTTTAATTAATGACGTTAACCATAGTTCCGCTTCTCGAAACACGCTAGATATCATATTGCTCAACGACAGATCTGCTATAAAGAAGATGGCGCAACTTATAGCCATTGTCGCCTCACGCGGTTCGAATTTCTGCGAAGGCTGCACAGATATGTGGTTTAATAATAATAATAATAATAATAATAATAATAATAATAATATGTATATTTAAGGCCCAATGGCCCTGTCGTTACAAACCTAGTACTATCGTGAAAATAAAAATAATGATGATAAACAGTGAACTCTTATAAAATAATTGTCATCGGCAGTAAATAAACTCCTAAATCGGTGGATGAGTTCAGCGGGCCAGTGAGTTCAAAAAAACTGTGGGCTAAAAAACTGCCTAAATAAGTAACTAGCATTTATGTATTTAGTTTGGGACCTGATTTTGAGGGTTCGGGAGGTTTATGGTCATGGGGAAAAATAATATATCGTTGAGTTAAGAAGTGGTCATGCGGGACAACAGGGGAAGGCAGTAGAAGTCAAGGCAACATCATCGAGTTGCGACCCACCAGATTCCAGAGCCAACCTTGAAGACCACAGCAAAGGTTGCAAAAACGGAGAAGAGTTCGAAGCCCCTGGAAGTAATGATTGACTCTGCAGAGGAAAATGCTTACATATTTTTGAAACCATTTTAGTATCCTGGGAAGAGCTTCAGATGCCAGGAGGACCCTTTTCAAAATATACAACTTGCGTGTTTGGAAAGGAAACAGAGAGTAACGACTTTATTTGCTCTAAATTTAAATGCTTATGTAAGTTGCCTTTAAAAATCGATAGTGTAGAAGACAGTCTAATATCGAGTGGAAGGTTGTTCCAAATAAAAGCATATTTGTAGGTAAAAAAAATCGAGAACGGTTAGATGTGGAGCTACGGGGTGGTAAAGTTATCATGGAAGAGTTACGAGTGGCGTAAAGTCGGTCTACTGGAAGGAGACCATTCCTTTGTTGGAGATTAGGACTATTGTATACGCGAAACAAAAAGCATATACCAGCTTCGAGTCTTCTTACCCAAAGAAATTTAATGTTTGCTAATTGACATCTATCTGTATAACGCATACTAGACCCAGAAAAAGAAAATACCTTACGAGTGAAAACTCGCTGAACCTTTTCAATCTTACTACGGTCATGCTGGGTCAGGAGACCAAAAAGCGGGCTGCAGTATTCTAGTATAGGGAGAACAAACATGTGGTATAGTTTAAACTCCATTTCTGGAAGGAAAAAATTATGCGATATAAACCCACATATCTGGTCGGCCTTGGCAAAAATTCGATCTGCATGAGGTGATAATGAAGGCTTATTCGTGTAAGTAAGACCCAAATCCTTTATCTTAGATCTTTCTAACAGTGGACTATTTTGGAAGATAATGGGTCCAGGAAGCCTTGCGGGACCAAAACTCATGAAACTACATTTTGATGGAGAAAACTCCATCTGCCATGTAGCGCTCCAACTTGAGAGAGTACGCAAGCCTGCGTTAACTTTATCAACACAACTACCGGTCGTGTTCTTAGAAAATGAGTAAATACACTCAAGGTCGTCAGCATAAATGAAATTTTCCGAATTATTTAGCACTGTTGAAATTTCATTTATGTTAAGAATGAAAGGGAGGGCACCTAAAACCGTGTCTTGTAATACGCCACTCGTGATCGGCTGAGGTATCAAGTAGCTTTTGCCTACGAAGACCTTCAGGCTGCGGTTAGACAGCTAGGAGGCAATGAAATCGAGGAGGGGAGGCCTGATGCCTAGGGCTTCCAGTTTCACTAAAAGGCACCTATGCGGCACCTTGTCAAAAGCTTTACTAAAGTCAAAGTAAATCACGATGACTGATCACTGTTCATTACGAAGTGAAGTAACCAGGTTAAGGAATGCCAAGTGGCAGGTTTCGCATGATCTTCCAGGTAGAAGTCCATGCTGAGAGGCGTTTAATAGTTTATTTTCTTCACAAAAATCGATAATTTGATTAAAAATGATCTTTTCCGGAAGTTTGGCTAGGGCCGGGGTTTTATTAACACCTCGGTAGTTATTTGCGTCTGAACGAGATCCTGAATTGAAGACTGGAAGAATAAAAGATGTCGTCCATGAGTCAGGAAAGAAACCGTTTTGAAGATAAGCTGAGAATAGATAACTTAGCAATCGGGGGAAGCTGAATTCTCTCTTGATAAGTGAATTTTGAAGGCCATCAGTTCCCGAGGAGTGCGAGTTTTTCAGACAGATAATTTGCTTGCAAACTACTTCTATGGAGAAATCTATGGTACTGATAGCATTGAATGAGCATGGCTGAAACGATGGGACCGGATCCGATTCCGTCGTAAGGTGCTTTGCAAAGTATATATTGAACAGTTCAGCCTTCTCAGACTCATCTTGCATAAAGTTTTATTTTCATTCAGTAAAGGGGGGATTTCTTGACCTCGTTTAGCAGAGGACCGATGACGGAACAGTTGGGCAATATATTTTGCAGAGTTTAACTCGCTGAGTGCGCAAGATTCCTTCTGTTTTTTACGTGCAAGATGAATCTTAAACGCTAATTCGAAAATTTCTGCGATTCTAAGGTGCACAGATAATGAACTAGTAGACTGGTCTTTCAACTGTTTTTGCAATTTCTTTAGTCTAGACAAAAGAAAATGAGGAACGGTGGGGTCAGAAGTATAAGGCTTAACATATTTGATCGGCACAAATTCAAAAATGCTATTTGAAATTGCCGTCATTAAGTCACAGAGAATTGTTACACTGTTCTTAAAGGAAAGCTCCTGCCAGTCTAGTGAGTCCATAAAGTTG
Source organism: Ligula intestinalis (assembly GCA_036362985.1). Taxonomy (NCBI): domain Eukaryota; kingdom Metazoa; phylum Platyhelminthes; class Cestoda; order Diphyllobothriidea; family Diphyllobothriidae; genus Ligula; species Ligula intestinalis. Next base: position 3,910,436 of record JAYGXS010000004.1, on the reverse strand, counting down.
TTAATTAAACGAATATCAGCTAGGTCAAACGCACGGTAGGTACGAGTGGTGCTAGCCTTTTTCGTAGAAGCAAGCGGAAGACAACAATGGATCAAAGTATGGTCACTTGGGAGGAGGTTCTGATTGAAGTCAAAGAAAAGGGGGGAAATGTCATTCGTGAAAATTAAATATAAAATATGCTGATCCCTTGTTGGGGAACAGACCAACTGAGACCAGTTTGAAAAATTGATGGTATCTAGGAGGGGCTGAAATCTGGATGGACAACAGTTCAATGACCAATCAATTTCAGGAAAGTTGAAATCCCCAGCAATAAATTAAGCATCAAATGTGGACTCCGAAATCAGCCTAAATATTTCGCAAAGCTTTTCATCATCTTCAGACGATGAGTTAAGGGGACTATAAATGCATCCAATAATCGCCTTTTGACGGGGAGACAGGATAATGGATGCAAATCAGTAATTGCCCGAGAATGACTCAGCATCTAGGTCGAACGGGAAATGCTTAAAACTAGCTTTAATATAGAGAAGACAACCGCCACCACGTTTGCTAGGGCGGTCTTGACGGTAGAAATCATACTCGTCTATTATGCGTAAAGCATCAGAAATTAGTGGATGGGTCCACGACTCTGTAATGCATATAACATCTGGTTCAGGTCGAACGCAAAAGCTCTAAGCTTAGCCATCTTATTTAAAACAGATCTTGCATTAAGCAAGATGATATCTAGTGTAGCTTGAGTAATCGAACTAGGGTTATCTTTATTTAGTAATAAAAATTTAGAGGTGGGTAATTTGGTTGGAAGTTTGGAGAAAAGCCATCGACTGGAGCAGGACAATTAAAATTAGAAAGCTGAGAGGAATAGCTAAAAACTGCAGGTAGAAAGTTCTGTGAGATCGATGGGCCATAGATATTATTGTCATGGTGAGCTTGCTGATAGTTACCGGGAAATTGGGAAAACCAAGACAGGAAATAGAGGCTGGTGGGCGAGGTAAGGTAACAATGAGGATTAAGTGGTGGAAAGCCTGGCCCAGTATGATAATTATGATAAGTAGGGTAACCTATATGTTTGTTAGCTTCCTGTTGTATAGGCTTAGTTAGTGTTTGGGAAGGCTGCATGCTGGCGTTTGCGTTCCGGATTCCACCCTTTTGACGACCTGAATTGGGTGATTTAATAGAAGGTTTGGGAGGACTCTGATCGAGTATCGAAGCTGTTGGTCTACCTGACGTAGAGGGTGTTTCGGAATTTCTAGGAGGGCTACCAGAATTACTAGCTATGGCAACTGGGAAATCATCTAAGTTGGAAGTAGAGGTCGATGTCTGGTGACTTGAGGGGGATGAGACAGTTGCTGTACTGGGGAGCAGTAATCTAGGTTTGGCAGGAATAAGAGTACATGACTCGCTAGGCTTCCTAGGGCTACGACCAGGAACTTGAGCCGGTTGCGGTGAATTTAGTTATTTATTAAAAGAACTTGACGCTATTCTTCGCTCCATTGGAGTGAGATCATGACAGAAGAAATACATTGTATTTCGCGTCTATTTCAAAGGGTGAAAAATGGGTGACTAAAATGGGTGGGTTTTTACTGCGAGATGACAGTCTAACTGCCTCTGCTATTTTATAGTTAAATCCGCAGGAGTAGAGGAAATGTATTGCAACGTCCATTGGCTGAATTGATTTCTGGACGTTTTTCAGAATAAAATTGTACGTCCGTTTTTGGCTATCCTGTGACTCACTTGCGATCAAATTAACGAGAGTATCTAAACGTTTGCATTCCTGGGAGGAAACTGCAGCGATATTCCCATCAAATAGGGTCCCAAGGATTGCGAGAACTGACCCAAATTTCAACATAAATCGCTACAATTTTCATTGCAGACAAATCTATTTGCTCGGCAATTAGATCAGGCTAATTACTGATGTCAGGCTGAAGACTGATATCAGAAATGATGTTTGCCTTTCGCAGACACCGCTTGGGTCTGGAATTCTGAGGCTTCCTACTGAATGAAAGTGTCGCATTCATACTTTTCGTAGCAAAAAGGAGATTAATCACGAAAAAAATCGGGAATTCAGAATAAACTAAGTGTTTTAGCTTATACAATTTGCTGAAAGCAAGACAGATGGTTAACAGAATGCTAGGTAAGCAAGCAAAGTCCAAACCAACAAAAGGAATGGAAGCAGATTTTTCAAGCGTAAGTACTGGTACTTACGGATAATTTATATAAGAAAACGAAAGACTTCTAGTCGTATCTTCTCTTAGATAAATCGATTTATATAAGACTGATGACTGAGCTGAAATTTCGAAACCAGCGCTCGACCTTGACGTACCGCATACCCCATTCCTCATACCACATACCTCATACCACATAATTTCTCCCTTCTGCAAATACCAGCGCAAAAACCAGCGCTCGACCTTGACATACCACATACCTCATGCCACATAATTTCTCCCTTCTGCAAATAAAGTAAAAACTGTACCACATATTTGTTAATAAATAAATAAATAAGTTTTATATTTTAGGCCCGAAGGGCCTCGTCATTGCAAACTAAGTGCTGAGGAAAATACATACAATGTTGATAAATGCTGCTCTCCGTGAACAACCACATAGGCAGCGTGAGCGTTTAGTAGTGTTGGCAGATAAAATTCATACCCACCAACATATCGTCGTTTTAAAATAGTAGTCAACACTCAGGAAAACTGGGTCGCCAGTACACCTCGAGGAATTCCGACGCCAAAGAAATGCAGTAAAAAAATCAATTCGCCAGGCCAGGAACAACTATGAATCAACAATCCTCCAACAGGCCGAAGAAAAGCCCAAAATTCTATTCCGCTATATTAACAGTAGATTAAAAAACAAGGATCCTGTCGCAGTACTTAAGAATGATGATGGCGGATAATTCGTTGAGAATGACGAGAAAGCCGAGTACTGCAGCCGGTTCTTTGCCTCGGTATTCACTAGGGAAACCAAGCTTCATTTTGATAATGCCAACAGTGCTGTTGCAAACGCCGGTCCGGCACTTCATTCTCTCTTATTTCCAACATCTGTAGTTGCGAGGGAGCTGCAGAACCTCAACGAAGCAAAGTCATCCGGTCCAGACAATATACCAGCCAAGTTCTTGAAAGAATTGGCAAGCGAACTCTCAGAGCCCCTAGCACATATCTTTCGTTCTTCATTTGAACTAGGAAAACTGCCATCTGAATGGAAAATGGCAAATATTTACCCGATATACAAGGGTGGAGCCCGAACGAAGGTTAACAATTACCGGCCCGTCAGCCTAACTTGCATTTGCTGTAAGGTGATGGAAACGACAATAAAGAAGACGACAATGGAGTTATTGGAGGAGAACAACCTACTGTCAGGGCTCCAACACGGCTTCAGAAAGAACCATTCTTGCCTTTCCAGCCTTCTACTCTCCACTGAGCAGTGGACTTGTGCACTAGATGAAGATGGTAAGGTTGACGTCATCTATACGGACTTCAAGAAGGCATTCGACAGCGTCCCACATAAGCGTCTAATGCATAAATTGTCAGAAATTGGCATAAGAGGAAACCTGCTGGCATGGATCACAGATTTTCTCACAGGGCGATCGCAAACTGTGTGCATCGGTGACTCAAAGTCAAGCCCTACATATGTTCTGAGTGGCGTCCCCCAAGGCTCTGTCTTAGGGCCACTGCTCTTCCTTATCTATATCAACGACTCTGTCAACGACCTGGGTTGCAGTGTTATCATGTTTGCCGACGATGTCAAACTCTGGAGAGCCATCAGGTCTGACGCCGATAGGAAAGCGCTTCAAGAGAGTCTTAATCGACTTAGCTGCTGGTCTGCTCGTTGGCTTTTAAACTTCAACATTAGTAAGTGTGTGGTTTTAAGACTCCGTACTAGAAGGACTGATGAGGAGAACGATTCCTTCCAATACCTCCTCGATGGGCACCCGCCTTCAAATGTGAACGAACAAAAGGATCTCGGTGTTCTAATAAATTCCTCACTTAAACCATCTACTCAGTGTGTATAGGCAGCTAAACGCGCGACACAGGTGCTGTTTGCGATAAGGCGGGGATTCGTAAACATTTACAAGGAGCTCTTCAGGAAAACCTACGGAGCGTTTGTTCGGTCCCACTTGGAGTATGCTGTCCAGGCCTGGCGTCCGTAGTTCAAGAAGGATTACCTGCACCTGGAACGAGTGCAGGCGAGGGCTACGAAGATGGTCAAGAAACTTGGCCATCTGCCTTATGAAGACAGACTGACCGAACTTAATCTTTTCCCTCTCAATTAAAGGCAACTCCACGGGGACCTCATACAAACCTACCGAATTGTTAGAGGCCAAGACTGTGCCCTAGAATTTTATGATTTCTTCGAATTGGCTCGGACTGACCATCTGCGAGGTCATCCTTTTAAACTACAGAGGAAACCGGCCCGTATCGACGTTCGACGAAACGCCTTCTCTCAGAGGGTCATTGGAGCGTAAAACGGACTCCCGGAAGATGTGGTCCTCTCAGATACTGTTGACATTTTTAAACACAAACTTGATTCTCATTTGCTGAGAAACTGTGGCAGATATAATGAACAAAGTGTCAGTAGCAGCACCTTGCAACTGGCTCACACTTATCGCTGATGTTAAGCCTACATTTGTACATTTGTATTATGTACTATTGTTACGGTGGACCTATTATGCGATTTTGGTTATGAATAGGGAGCTCAAGGGCGAAAGCCTTCTTCCCTTAATAAAGTGACTTAAAGTGACTCTCTGAAACGCATGGTTAACTAAGGAGGAAGCAGTGAAGAAAAACTCCTACCATTAAAACTGGGGCAGAGTTCAGCGGATCCCTGCTTTAAAAGAAAATAAAACCTTGGAGAAAAAACTGCTTCTGCAAAATTAAGGCAGTTGGTTTATAGGATGGATTGTAGTGCAATGAGACAGGACTGTGGATGAGAACGTATGAGGGTCGGAAACGCTTCTTGTCAATTGGAGAAACCATATAGCAGCAGAGGCTGCCGTTCGGCACTGTCACACCGCCCGATTGGCTTCATGATCAACCACCAGGGAGGTGAGATCGGAGGAGGCTATCGCGGACAACAAGGTCAACAAGATGAGGGAACGGCAGAGGTCATGTGATCATCACCGAAACGCCGAAGATGCGACCCTATGGACTGCGGAGTCCAGCGACGAGCTGGCGAAAACATCAGAACCGCCTGCAGCACGATTAGAGACCATTTAGCCCATCGTCAGGGGTGTAAAACGGGGGACAGATGAACGGCAATGATGACTGGACAAAGATGGGTACGAAACATAATTGCAAATATCACTCTATAGAGGAAGAAATAGACTTATATTAAAAACAATGTAATATGTGGTTGTTCACGGAGAGCAGCATTTATAAACTTTGCATTTCGTTTTCCACAGCACTAAGTTTGCAATGGCGAGGCCCTTCAGGCCTAGAATATATAGTTTATTTATTATTTATTTATAAATATAACCACTTTAAATACCAGGAGGACTTTTTCAAAGTCCAAAAGTTGTGTGTTTGGGAAAGAGAAGGATAACAAGGACTTTATATCTTCTGAAGTCAAGTGTTTACGTAATTTGACTTTAAAAACTGCTAAGATAGGCGACAGCCTTATTTTGAGGGGGATAATATTCCAGAGGAAGGCATATTTGGTGACAAGGAAGCGAGAATGGTTCGATGTAGAGCTAAAGGGTGTGCAGTGATCCTGGAAGAATGACGAGTGGCACAAGGTCTATCTGCGGGAATTAGAGCGTCGATTCGTGCGAGGTTATGGGTAGAGTTGACGCGAAAAAGGAATCAGAGGCCCGTTTCGAGTCTTCTGACCCAAAGAAATGTCATGTTCGCTAACTGACATCCCTCCGTATAAGAAATAGTGGATCGAGGAAGAGCGAATATTTTGCGAGTAAACACCCTCTGTACATTTTCAAACTAGCTGCGGTCAAAAGCATTCATTAGACTAATGAGGGGACAGCAGTATTCTAGGATGGGTAAAACATAAAAAGGATAAAGTTTTACCTTTATTTCCAGCATGAAAAATTATGTGATATAAAACTACATATCTGTGCAGCCTTCGCAGATCTTCGATCCGCATGAGGCGACAATGCTAGACCTTAGTCTTTTATCGTGGATCGTTCTAAAAGTGGAGTATTTTGAAAGAATAGGGGACGAGGAAGCTTGATGGGACCAAAACACATGAAACTACACTTGGATGGAGAGAAATCCATATGCCAGGTAGCACTCCAACGTGAGAGTGTAAGCAGGTCCGCGTTTATTTTATCAACGCATATATTGCTGTGTGCTTAGAAAATGAGTATATGCATTTGAGGTCATCTGCTTAAATAAGATTGTGTGAATTTTTCAGATTAGTTGAAATTTCATACATACATATGTAGAATGAAGAGTAAAGGACCCAATACAGTGCCTTAAAAAACGCCACTCGTGATCAGCTGAGCAGTGGAGTAACTATTACCAACTAAAACCTTCTGGCTGCGGTTAGACAAGTAGGAACCGATGAAGTCGAGGAGAGGGGCACGGATGCCAATGGCTTCCAATTTTACCAGAAGCCGTCTGTGCGGTACCTTGTCAAAGGCTTTGCTGAGGTCAAAGTAGATAACAACCACGGATTGCCGCTCGTTACGGAGGGAAGTGACGTGGTTAAGAAAAGCTAAGTGACACGTCTCGCATGATCGTTCGGGTAGAATACCAGGCCGCGAGTCACTTAAAAGTTTGTTTTCTAGGCAAAAATCGAGAACTTGATTCGACATTATCTTTTCCAGAAGTTTGGCTAGTGTCGGGGCTTTATGAACACCGCGGTAGTTATTTATGTCTGAAGGAGATCCTGATTTAAAGACTGGAAGAAAAATGGATGTCTTCCAAGTGTCAGGAAAGAAACCATTTGAGAGATAGAATTAAAATATGTATCTAAGTTATTTGGGAAAGGTCGACACTCTTTGATAACTGAGATGGGAATACCGTCAATTCCCGAAGAGTGCGAGTTTTTTAGGCGAATTATATGCTTACGAATTAATTATATGGAGAAATCAATGTTCCTGGGTGTATTGTCTGAGTACGGATGAAACGACGGGACCGGTTCGGATTCTGTCGTAAAATAATTTGACAAGAAAGCATTGAACAATTGCTTTATTTTCATTTAGCAATGGGGGCATTTCGATTCCTCGTTTAGCGGAGGACCTACGACGAAACAGTTGTGCAAGCGATTTCGCATAGTTTGACTCGCTCAGGGCGCAAGATTCCCTGTGCTGGTCACGCGCAAGACGAATCTTGGACGCTAATTCGAAGATCTGGGTGATCCTTAGATGCACAGACAGCGAACTACTAGATCGATCTTTCAGCTGCCTCCTCAATTTCTTTAGTCGTGGCAAAAGAAAATGAGGGACGGTCGATTCTTGTGCGTAGATTTTCGCAATTCTAGTGGGCACAAATTCTAGCATTTCATTAGAAACGGCCGACATGAGTTCAGGAAGATATGCAGCGTCGTTAATGGAGGAGAGACTCTGCCAATCTAATGAGTCAAGAAAATTGTTAATTCAGCTAATATCTACGAGGTCATAAGCATGATAGTTACGAACAGCACTAGCCTTTTCCGTAGAAAGGAGCAGAAGAGAGCAGTGCATTAATGTGTGATCTTTTCGGAAGATGTCCTGCCTAAAATCAACGAAGAGGGGAGCAATACCGTTTGTAAAAACAGGTCTAGGATATAATTCTGTCTTGTTGGGGAACTAACCAGCTGAGACCAGTTAGAAAAACTAATGGTAGGTAGGAAAGGCTGAAATTTAGGTGGACAATAGTTTAAAAGCCAGTCGATTTCAGGAAAAGTAAAATCTCCTGCAATAATTTTAAGTTCAAAAGTGGATTCTGAAATAAATTTGAATATCTCACACAGATTTACATCGTCTTCAGATGAATATTTATGAGGATTATATACACATCTGATAACCGCCTTTTGCCGGGGCGACAGGATAATAGAAGCGAAACAGAGAAGGACGTGTTATTTAGATAAAACGGTATGTGCCTAAATGACGTTCTAATATCGAGAAGACAACCACCTCCACGCTTATTTATGCGATCTTGACAGTAGAGATCATACTCTTCTATGATACGGGAGGAGTCAGAAATGATTGGATGGGTCCATGATTCTGTATGCATATAACATCGAGCATAATCTCGAAAGCAATAGCTCGAAGTTGAGCCATTTTATTTATAATGGACCTGGCATTAAGCACTATGACATCTAGTGTGTTTCCAGTGGCGGGACTTTGGCTATCGTTATTCATAAAAAAGAATTTGGAGGTGGGTAGGCAAAAAATAGGCCATTGTAATTTAGGGAATAAGTACTGACGGGTATGGAGCTATTTGTATATGGGTAGCCAATAATGGACGGCTGATAAGGTCTGATATATCTAGGGACCTCATTTTCTGGCATGGGAAAATAAAAAATAAAAAATTTTTATATTTTAGGCCGGGAGGGCCTCGTAATTGCGGAGAGGATAGACCAAAATAAGCTTCTGGGCCATTTGGGAGGAATGGGGGGAGTCTAGAAGGCCTGTTAAAGTTTGCGGGTTTAGGTGGATGAGGGTGGGTAAAGGAACTCATAAGGGGAAACGGGGACAGAATATTAGTGTTGAGGCCGTTTGCGTAAGGAAACGTAGTCCTAATCATTGAATCTCCTGTACGGCAACTCCGATTCGATTTAAAACTTAACCAATTAGGGTTACTGCCGTGCAAATTAAATTTTTCGTGGTTCGGGCACGACGTGTTCAATAACGCAGTATACGGGGGAATAACATGACTCGCATGGTCAAGGGATGAGCTAGGATGTGGTGGGGAAGCGGTCGGCCTAAAGGCTTTTGAAGGTGTTGGCGAAATTATTGATGAGCTTGTTGCAGAGTTAAAGGCAATGGAATTTGTCGATCGTTGGACCGAAAATGTATTTAGACAAGTTTTAATCGCAGTAGATGGTGGGGCTGCGGGGCTTTTAGGTGCCAACATCGAGAGGGATGTGCTAACTGGTGCACTGATGTTTCTGGGCCTATGACTAGACATTCGAGAGGCAGGAAAAGCAGGTGTACTGATGATTACGGGACTATGACTACTCATCCGGGGGCAGGGATAACTGGTATATTGACGTTGGCGAGTGTATATCCAGATATCCAGGGTGCAGGATTAGCGTGTGCATTAACCCTATCAAGACGACGACCAGACTTATAAACAGTAGGCGGAGAAGTCATTTGTATATTTGACTGGAGAGCCGCATTTCTTCGCTCCATTGGTGTAAGATCTCGGCAGAGGAAATTTTTAGTCATTTCCAAATATCGGGAAATGCGACCTCGTTGTGCAAAGATTGAGTCCACCTCGATCGGTGAAAACAATTTAACTAGGATGGGCGGATTCTTGCTATGCGATTGGAGGCGCTTTGCTTCCGCAATTTGTAGTTGAACTCACCTGAGCATATAAAATCGCTTGCAACATCAAAAGAGCGACTAAGTGTGGAGGCATGTTTAAGTATAAAGTTATAATTACGTTTTTGTCTATCAAAAGCTTCCGTGGTTATTAGATGGACGAGGGCGTCTAGCTTTTTGCAGTCTTGGGAATGTTCATCAGACAACTGACCTTCAAAGAGGTTCCCTAGTATTGACAAAACAGATCCAAACTTCAGCATGAAGTCATTACAGTTCTGCAATGCAGATAAATCAATTTGCTTAGCCTTGACAATGGGCTGCATGTTGATATCAAGGCATTGACTTGTAGGTGTGGTTAGGCACCGCTTGGGTCTGTGGGCAGATATCATACGACGAGCTGTAATGTTTGTTCTCATAATTTGATGTAAATATGATTTAAATGTGAGGTCTAGAAAAACTCAGCCTATAGGTTTTTACCGCAGTTGGTGGTTAAAAGCCCTTAAAAATTGTTTAACAAACTGTATTAATTACTACGTTCACAGACAACCAGTTTATATGATTTTCAGACTGACTTACGACAAATAATCAGAGTTAACTTAACAAATACTGTAGCTTTTTGTTAATGAGCACTTTAAATTTATTTGAAAAAAAAATGCATTCAATATTGGGAAACGACTCAGCCTTTGAAGGTCTCGAGAATATTTGGATCTTGACGATGTCTTTTACTAGGCCGCGAAATTGTTGCGAATCTGGTGGTTTGAAGAAGTTGCGTGTCAGTAGAAATTGGTTGGAAAACAAAATCTTCTTGAATTCCGACTTCAAATTATCTTCCACGCGGGAAAAATAATTCAAGAGACGCAGAAAAAATTGTACACGTACGGTTGCAGCCATAATGTCCTAGGTCGTAATTGACGAGGGATATCGATGTAAAACTGTCCTAGGAGGAGCGTGGGAAATATCGACTGTCATCTTGTAGGGTAGTCGTTCTACCCATCCTAGAATACTGCTGTCCCCGCTTTGGTCTGATGAATCCCTCTGGCCGCGGTAAGATTGAAAATATTCAGAGAGGTTTTACTCGAAACATATTTGCTTGTACTCAATCCACTATTTCTTATACGGAGAGATGTCAGTTAGCGAACGTGCCATTTTTTTGGGTTAGAAGACTTGAAGTGGGCATCCTTTTTCTATTTCGCGTTAAATTAAGCCTTAACCTCTCAAGGATCTACGCTCTTATTCCGGCAGCTAGATGTTATGCCACTCGTAATTCCACCATGATTATTCCCTAATAGCAAGTGGGATCCTACGGGAATTCTACGGAAATCATACAAGTCCGCAAAATAGGATTCTACGGGAATTCTACGTGGAACAATTTGTAGAATTTTACGGGACGTATGCAATTGGTCCACAATGTAGACCCTCAATTTTCCGCCGGACCTCCTTTATCGCATTTCTTCCCCTTTTTTTCGAAACGCAGAAATAGATAACTTTGTTGAAGACATTTGATATAGGAAGATATATTGTTTGTAAAAAAACGTATAAAAAATGTTATTGTACAAAAAACAGGTTCTTTGGCTCAGTAGTGGTTGTTATTCATTTATAATGGTACTTTGCAAAATTGTGGGGGCCATAACGCGGTGCCTGCGGACGAACCGGGCCCATCGTCATCGTTCGGGTCATGATCATCTAAAAGCAATAACATTGACCATTAAGGCAAAATATATGAGTGCTGGAAGGATTACTGTACATGAAAGTGTTTCATTAACTCACCAATAAATCTGGAGTGTTTGGGGATCAAGTATTTACCCCAGTTATGCCTTTTATAGGCCTTTTTAAATGCCTTAATGAAGGCTTTCTTTATTACACACCTGTCACAATTGTTAGACAGGCACCAGGCGGATGCCACTTCTGCAGTAGGAAGCGTTGAATCGGAATAAAGTCATAATTACCTATTACTAGGGCATGGAGTTCTGATTTCTCGAAAGCCCTTCTTGGGCTGTCAGCATAAGTGCCGGTGTATGTTAGTTCGGCCGTAATACTGTCGGCAAATAGGGCCTCGAAGACCCTGTCTGCGAAATCTTCGATAGTATCACCTCCTACACTCAACAAGTATTTAATCTGTTAAGGGTCTAAGGACAATAGTTAGACATACCAACTGGGTCTTGAAGCCACAATCAGATAGCCGTGACACGAGGCCATCAAACTCCAGCAGGTTTGTTGCCCGCGAGAAAAATAGGGAGTGAGGCGATGTGGTTTTCGTAGTTACGGCTGGTGCATGTTGCAGTAACTCTATGATGAGTTTTTGGTTGTCAAGCAGCTGCTGTAGGGTCTAAGTCTGATATTGCAGTACATTGAGTAGCAAATTGTTGATGTGTTTTAGTCGACGATTGACCCTAAAGCCAGAAGATCTAAGAGCAGAACGATGACTTTTTGAACTGTGATTGTTTATGTCTAAAAGCGGAGTCGTTGTTACGCAAGTGCTTACCGTGTGATGGAAAGGCCGTCGGTGACATGCATGTAAGCAGCGTGACTTGACTGCCAGATGAGGAGCTGTCTGAGTCCTGAACCATCATCCATATCATTCTCGTAAATTAAGTTATTACCTATGCCACCTATTACCACCTTCCCAGCAGCCAACGCCCACGTACTCTTCTCGACTGCTCCCATCCTATACGGAGAGATCAAGGACAAACTGCCAGCCCAGACCACATCCATGTGCATATATTCATTTACCTGTTCCTGTGGGGCGGGATACATTGGTCGCACGAGTCGGCGTTTGTCCAAAAGAGTCCGAGAACACATCCCAGCGTGGTTAGGAAAGGATCAACTAAAGGGTGTTAACAGTTCCATTCTAGCGCATCTGGTAGACTCTGACCATCGTGTGGATGCCAAAGAGGCCTTCCGAGTTATCTACAAGGTACCCACAAGCTACTCAAAATTTCTTGGACAGCGTCTCCTGGCTACGGCAGAAGTGGCCGCAATCAGGCTACGCCAACCCATCCTTTGCGCCCAAAAGAATTTCGTCGCGGCACCACAGTTACCATGGTCAAAAGCTGCTAATCCAACAGCCAGCGGCTTAACACCTCAACCGACTACCAACTCCCCCTAACGCGGATCAAATGTTGACCCCGTTTTGACCCCCCCATTCCCCCTCCCCTGACAACCGTCCTTCCTTTTTTCTACTAACCCGCATAGTCAATTTACTTAATTACCCTATAAATGTAAAGGCCTGATGAGAATTATCGAAAACAAACGTATGTTCGCCAATTCATCTTCTGAATTTTTCAATGGGAATTTTCGCAAATTTAAGTTATTACCGTCGATGATGACGATGATATGCGCACATGTCCACGCAGGAAATCTTTATATTTACGTGGCGTCCTCTTTTCTCGCCTCGACTGCCGTCGTGAGTTGTTCTCGTCCAACATTCCAAGTCTAAAATGGAAAGGTCGCCTTTAGCGCCTGTTAAACTGCGGAGTACTGTTAAAGCAGTAGCCGGCCAAGTTAAAAGTCACTTCCAGTTGGACTGGAAGGTATGTTAAACCATTTATTTAAATTTTTGGGTGCATAACAGAGGCAAGAAAAAACGTTAAAAAGTAATGGGAAACAGGATATTCTTACCTGCAAGTGAGAAGAACATTTACGTCACCTTCTCATCCACGTCCCAACGTTGATTGATCTCCATGAGGACGAAGTAGTCATCCTCGGGGAAGGATATGTACTTCTCAACATGTGATGGAAAGGGGCAGGAGTCCAAAGTGTTTCCTATTTTGGCTTTAAAAACTTTAAAAAGTGATAATTTGTGCGGAAACGTGGTGTTATCCTCGATATCTTCATATTGGACGTAAACTAAGATTATAACACCCGAAGATAGCGAACAATGTTCTCAACACGCAAAAGTTTCCCATCGATGGAGATGGACACATTAGCGGGAGTTGTCCCGATGAAAAGGCTCCACTTCCTAACAGACGATAACTGCGTGCACGGTCCACCACCTGCTGGTGGCAGTGGTCCACTCTAGTGTTGAAACTTACAAGTCCATTCAAATGGACCTGGTATTGATCGTGAGAGTTTTAAAAGCTCCTCCAAACGCCTTGCTATTTGCTGTAGCTCTTGATCCCTCTTTTTCACCATATCCTTAATCATGCCTAAGTAACTGTCGAATGGGCAAGAAGAAAATCTTTCTAATGGACCAAGACGCGCAACGTCCTCTGGTAGGTGGGCAATGATATGTACATTGTACACCATTTCTCCTAGACCATACAGTTTTTCATGCTTTTCAACAAACCGCTCAAGCAAGGTTTTCGCGTATTGAGCCCAATCTTTGCAAGATTTTGGGCTTACTAGACAACGAATTGCGGTAGAGAGAAGCATAAACTGTTTCCAATACTTATGCTTAATAGCATCCTTAAGAACAACTATCCCTGTGTAAAGTAAGAATTGTCTCAATTCAGTCCCTTTCCAATATTCCCACTCACTAAGAGATCGCGCTCTCTGACTTAATTCCCTTGGTAAATACCGATGAATAGCTTTCAAACTTTCATCTACTTTGAATACAGCCTCAGCGGACATCTTATACTTAGTTACCTGTGGGCTTTTAACCCACAACTTCAGGAGCCTTCTCATTACACCTAGGTAAACAAGATGTAGTGGATCTAAGGGAAAACATGTTACCATTCCTATATGACATGCTAGCAATGGTGATCTGACAATACGATGACAGTCATCCATTCGATCATAAAAATCTTCCTCGCTTCTTTTATGTTGACTGATAATATCGTAAACTACCTTCCTTCATGTGGGACGACGCATTCCCTTCACTTGACAGCGCTCGCACCCGTAATACGCATTAAGTTTTTTATTTGCTTGATAAAAGCCCTCACATGAGCATCGCAAATGATAGCTCCCACTTTAAACTTAAACGTTTGGTCCAGTGCTTCAACATAAAACCCTCTACTAGAGAGGTAGGACAGTTCCCTAATCAACGGCTTACAATACGCTCGCACGTCCGACGGCTTGCCTTTCCCGCTATATACCCCTACAGGAAACACGCAACCTACAAACGGTTCCATTACTCGGCCAAGAATTGGCCATAGATCACATCTCCTTTTCCTATATAAGGGTAGGCCATCCATGGATAAATAAACAACAATTTCATTTCCATTTATATGCAATGATGGGTCGCTTACCTGCTTCGTTAGACTTTTCATAAGTCCGACATGAACATATTCCCCACTACCCATTGCAGTCACGGGTGTACGCTTGCTTGATCTTTCACGAACTGTACGGCCGTCTGCAGGTAGCTCCGGATGATATTGTCGGAGTATTTTCAGGAGTTTTGTTAGATGGATAGTTTTTGGGTCACATTCTGCGGCCCATAACTTCAGTTCTTCCAGTAGACTTGGCTTCTCGCTAGGCGGTTGCATACTTAGACCCTCTGCGGGAACTTCAAAAGTTGGATGACTAAACTACTTGATTCCCCCAGGGAGTCTGTGCTGCTGTCCGATTATCCATACGTAGAAGAGCTGCATGATTCGGTTGACGACCAATATTAATCAGAAGAAGACGTGGTCGACGAACCTTCCCTGTCATCCTCCTCAACTTTGCGCAGCAACGCATTATAATCGCGTTGTGCTCGTCTCCAGAGTGTATTTCTTGGTGAAGGCTTCCACATACTACAAAAAAGGCTGAATATTAGAATTTACGCCACAAATAAAACTACCGCATTCAGAGCCCACTTACTTGTTCAGCAGTGCACGTGCGATATGTTAGAATGGCGCTCAAGGTTGCCGCAACTGAAAACAATTCAAGTAGCCAATCCGGTTGCACGCATTCAAATTCTAGCACACTGACTTATCATTGCGCATAAGTTTTAGCCTATGAAATTTGAGATATTGTGTGTATAAGCTCACAGGTCTACAAATTGCTATCAGGGTTGCACCACCTTTTAGCTCTGCATCTAACCATTCTCGTTTTATGATTCCAAATATGCCTTCCTCTAGAATTATATTCCCCTTTAAATTAGGTTTTGATCTACCTTAGCAGTTTTAAAGCCACATCACGTAAACGCCTAACTTCGGAAGATATAAAGTCTTTGTTATCTGTCTCCTTCCCAAACATACAAATTTTCCATCTTGAAAAGGGACCTCCTGGTATTTGAGTTTGATCTATTCATATTAAATTGTTTTCCATGTATGTCTATGTTATACTGTATAGAGTGATATTTGCAGCGGTGTTTTGTCACCTCCACTATCCAATCATTATTGCCGTTATCCGTTCTCCGCCTGACAACCCTGACGATGGGCATTACGGTGTCTAGTCATGGTAATGGCGGTTTTGCTTTTTTCGCCAGTTCATCGCTGGACTCGGCAGCCGCAAGGTCGCATCTCCGGTTTTTTGGTGAGGATCTCGTGGCCTCTACCATACCCTCGGCCTTTCTACTCAGTTGCTCGACATGGCCTTCTTCTGTCTCATCTCCCTAATGGTTGATCATAGAGCCAGTCCGGCCGTGTCAGGATGATGAACGGTAGCTTCTACTGCTACATTATTTCTCGAATAGCGAGAAGAGTTTCGAACCCTCATACGTATTCATCAACAATCCAGTCTCGGTCTATCATAACAAACCCATCAGCCAACTTCTTAATTTTTATAGCGGCAATTTTTTCTCATACGTTCTGTTATTTTGAAGAGAAGTCCACTAAACTCTGCCCCCACATTCATGGTAGGAGTTTTTTACTGCTTCCTCCTTAGTTCAACCTACTTTTCAGAGTGTTGAATAGTATTTTTAAATGAGGATATGTTGGCAGATATGAAAGTATCTGCGTACCATACTTATCACTACCACTGCCTATGTGGTTGCTCACACAGAGCAGCATGTCACCATTTTATTAATTTTTACCACGGTATGAAGTTTACAATGAGGAGGCCCTCCGGGTTTAAAATATAAAATTTATTTATTATTTATTTATTTCGAGATGAATCTCGACGTTATGCGTTAAACAGAATCTTGCACACACCCACACATTTCTGACTCCTCCTCTATCAAAGACGAGTATGATTTCCACCGGCAAAGTCGCTTTACATAAGCGTTGTGGTGGATGGATTCTGTATATTAGAGTTTCCTTCAAGCAACTTTATTCTCTGGAGATTACTGCTTCCATTTATCATCCTGCCAACCACTACAAAAGGCGGCCCTCCGATGCATGTATAGTCCTTCTAATTAATAATCAGAGGAATATGAGAATCTTTGAGAGATATTTAAATTGCCTTCGGAGTCCGCGTTCGAAGTTAAAATTATCAATAGAGGTTAACCTGGGAGTCACAACAAGCAATTAAGGAGAAGAAGTTATCGTTGGAACAAAAGTTTTATTCGCCTGACGATTCGAAATCCGTCGCAGATAGTTCATCAAGGTGATTAGCCAAAGCAGTATCTGCATCTACTTCTTCTTAACGGATACACTTACCGCTGGAGTTTTTAATTTTCCCGAAACTGGCTGGTTTCGGAATGTTTGTCCACACACATTTCGGCCTTTACTAGATATCGTTATTTTTTCCAACTATTATTAGCTGGTCGAGTGCTCTACGAGGGACAGTCAATTTTATAAACGCCATTTCTCCACTCCTCGTTGATTTTATGCGGGGCCGCATCCGAAATTGACATGCATTACTTCACTGTTGCCTTCTACTTGTGTCTTGGAAAAAGGAAAGTCCCGTTCGTACCCATCACGCTTATCACTTCGCAGATATTAGCTAAATTAATAATTTCTTGATTCATAAGTTTGGTAGAGTATCTCCTCCACGAGCGACTTTCCATATTTTTCTGACAGTCAAACAGTAACTGAGCTCCATTCGGTAGGTTTGTTCGTCAGAGCAGTGTGTGTTTGATAGACATACCAGACTATTGGCGGTACTCCGTGTATGAGAGATGGGGTTGTTGCTCTCATAGTTAAGAATGAATTCCGCATACGTTTCATTGCGCTAAACGTATGTTTTTAATGTTCCGACAGTGTTTCGCCGCATGATAGCATCCAGAAATGGAAGTTTGTTGTTAACCCCTTTCGGGAGTGCGCATTGAATGCCCGTAATATTTAAGTTGATGGTATTTTGGAGCGCTTCGAGTTGCTCATTTTAATTGACAACCAAATGTGGCGTTTACATATCCCATCACTATCTTTGAGTTAATCGATGGAAGGGTCATTGATTCTAGTTTATGCATCGTTATTTCGGGAAGATATCAAGATATGGGTGATGCCATTGGAGCTCCTTTTAATTGTTGATAGTATACGAATGAATGAGAACGTTCGAGTTCCAGGTATTTGCATGCTTGAGGAAGAAGGAAGGTCGAGCACCGGATCATGT
>JAYGXS010000004.1:3836375-3886942 GCA_036362985.1 Ligula intestinalis | reverse complement strand
CAGTTCGTAAGAGGTAAGAAACTGTGACAAAAATATGGGGAGGGGGAAAATTATAGAGGTATACGTTAATTAACCGACAGCGATCTCAACGCTCATAAGGGCATCAGGAACGACAGAGGGGGCAAATATCGAGGATATGAGCCAATTAACTCTGATGGACGTCTGCACACCAGCGTGATGAGAATAAAAACCGGCTTACTCCCAGTGAACTATAGGCAGCAGTGTATCGCACCCCATCCATAAGCTGTTCTTGTAACTACAGAGGCCAAAATGAATGCATGATCGGATCGCGCATACATGAACACGAGTTGGCTGCACGACGAGGCGACGAAGTATGACAAGTTGAAGCTCATACCTATGAAACAGGCCATGAGTTCAACATGGCTGCTGTCAGTGTACTCGCTCACGCCAGGAGCAAGACGAGTAGAAAATTGATTTAAACATAATCCACAGAAGGAAAATTTAGTCAATCGATGTATCGAATTAACGCTGGCGTACGTAGCCTTTCGCTATCACGTACAGTCATGTCCAGACGTATATCATAGTCAATTGGCCCACATTCTGGATAAGCACACCGCAGTTTCGTTCTTGATGCCCTGATGGACGTTAACATCACTGACGGTCAAACAATGTATACCTCTACAATTGCTTCCCCTCGCCGCCTTTACTCAACTGTTCCTTACCCTTCACGAACTGAAGACACCTGATAGTTGAGTGGTGTACGCAAACTGTATTATCCTCTCATCTCTTCTCCCTTCACACTGACGACCGACTATCCCCAAATGAACGTCTGTTTGTTAAATATGCTGATGATATGGTTGTTGGTCACGCTTCTAAAAGTCCGACATTTCCAAGTACTGAAGGATGGCCTGGACCACGTTACACCATGGTCGTCAGCAAATGGCCTTATAATTAACGAGAGGAAGTTAATCCAGTGTACTTTTCGACTGCTACCCTATCCCAGTCCTGAAACTTTTGACACTCCTCCCAATGAGGTTTCCCTTTTCCGATAACTTTGTGTTACTCTGGCATCCAATATTACATTTTCTTTTCATATAAAGGCATTTCTATTAAAATCCGTAAACTTTACCGCACACCTCAAGCCCCAATCTGGCGATTTATAGATGCCTGTGTTCTCCCCCACATTCTTGACTGCTCTCGAGTTATTTTTTCAGCTTTACTAAAAAAAACAGACCTGGTCACTCTTAAACGTATCCTCCGAATGCTCTCTTCAGCTGCAACTGTTTCCTATGTTTTTTAGGCTGGCATTAAAGCACAGCGCCACTTTAAAACGGTCAAGTAATTTGCTGGTCGCAGTCTTAGTGAAGTTGCTCACCCTCTCCACTCTGAACTAATAGTTGCGCAGGCTTCTCGTACAATGCATAGAGGCTTCCGTACATCGGCATATCAGCCCTCTATACTCCTTTTCCTAGTATGCAACCTCACGTGTGAAGTGGAAATTGAGAAGTTGAAAGCCGACCCGTCTCCGTAGTAGATGTGGATATAATGTAAATCTTTAATTTTGAGCATTATATGACCTTTTACCAGGACTCCTTATTTACCTTATCCATTGCTCCCCGTGAATGGAGCCATTTTTGCTGAAAGTTGAGGATATTCCATTTCAAATATAGCATTCCTCTCTCTATATATAATAAGCCTCCTTTTTGTTGCTGTTTATTTGCTCTGACGATGGACTCCGTAAGAGATTGAAAGCTCATGATAATGAACAAATTGATCCGGTGGTCGACCATCTTTCCTCTTTATCCATGCAAATACCTACACCGTGAACGGTTTCGTTCATTCGTTTATGGCCCCTATGTCATCGTCGGTTCAGCGTTGTTGTAGACGTTCTTCGCGCCGCTCAAGTCAATATCCCTTCAACTGTTCCACCTCCACCCCCGGAGATTGACAAGATAACTCAAGAATCGCAATTAATGCTCACCTCCCTTGTTTTTCACAGGCCCGCCCCTTTGGTTCGTCGAGCAACCCGGCACAGCATTTACTCTCTTAAAGGTGGAACAACTTTAAGTGTAATTGTTTTTTTAAAAATCTACTCAACTGCCAATTAAGACTATTATCAGATTCACTCGTTCCGACATTAAAGGACATGCTTGTTCGTATGTAGCTCGCAACTTAAATAGGTCACTCCATGTGAAGCGTGCACTCCCACTTCTTCCTACGGGACTGACTGCTGTCCCGCACATTGCATGTTTCATCACGCTTGACAGATTGCCCCAGAATAACAGTTTATGCTTCACTTAACTATCAAGGATCCCCCACAAGGTAGATATTTGATCGAGCATTTTAACTCGCACACAGCTTCATAAGACTTCGAGAAATTCTACGACGTCAATAGAAGTTCCGTGCATATATTGACTTACTCCGCGCGGGCAAGCACGTGCCAACGAAAGCACATACACTGGCCGCTTACGCCATTCCGTCTGATCAATCACATCTCAAGGTCAACTCGCATAAAGGCCGGTCCAGACGCTGTGGCGGTTCCAGCGGTCACTTTAAAACAGACGCGATGCTGGGGCCGGCAGCTGCCCGCTCGTCTGACAGTCAATTTCCCACTGCATCTCCTCTATTCCTTCCGTACAGAATAAACTATTCCTTTCAAATGAGTATCCTCCGTTGAGGTATATATCGCACAGAACGTGAGTGCCTTGTGGACAATCAGTGAAAGACTTATCGCCGATTGGTCAGCGAGCACTCGTAAGCCCAGTGCCAAATCTTACCCGTTATGACGTCATCGCAAATCCCGAATATAAAGAGAAGTCAGGCAGAATGCATCATTCAGTTCAGCTTTATAAAAGAAACATGAAAATAGATGGCAATTACATGATTGCAGACGAAAGCGAGCAGCTGTTTGTAAGGGTAAGTAGTAAACATACATGACTACTCACTTGTCACGAGCAGTACAGTAATTGCATGTAATTTTCTGATAGCATGCACTAGCGTGCAGATGGTGAGTGTGAAGTTTGATGCATGTGCATTTTGCTCTTAAATGAATTCACACAGGTTGACAGAAGAACATCTCCGAGAAAAGAGTGCCACACTGTAACCACTCCGCTAATATGTAAAGAATTGGTGGACAGCAGGTAAGAACAACTTGGGAGAGATTCAGCGCCAAAAGAGTCCGGAGTGATTGTGGGCCATGCGTCAGGGCGTCTTGAGCGTTAGAATGTCTCAGCCGGCGGGGAAGTTGACTGACCGAAATCCAGGCTGCATAAGGAACGCGCAAGGGGCAAATTGTTGCAGTGGGCGCTTGGGCTAGAACCCCCACAGACTGGTGTGCCGTTGGGATGATTCACCACCAAGTTTGGCCCATTCTCCCGGGCATTAATTCACGCTCCAAGCAGCTAATGCTGGAATTTGGAGTAGCGGCCGAGGCAGCATGAAGGCCTGCATCCAGGTGTGTTACAAAGTCAATGTGCGCAGCTCGATTTTGAAGGTTAAGCGAAATCTATTATTTTAATGGGATTTCTACGTTTTTTGCTTAAATTATCAGCTGAATTTTTGATTTAATTTTGCATTTTTAACGCTTAATCACTTGCACAAAACCTGTGGTTGTCAAAAGGCAGAAGTATACAGTATCATACCGTTTCAACCGACATAGACTCATTCCTTTTTATGCTGATGCACGTCAAGCACATGTATAGAAGTTCAGCAAAGATTTCAAAATATATTCGATTTCTATCAATAAATCTGCTGCAGAAATCGCTGTTATTGTCGAAATGCCAATTGATAGGAAATATACATTGGCATGTGTTACGGTGACGCGAGCGGTGATGCACTCAGAGCCGAGGACCGAGAGCGCACACCAGTTGAGTCATGCCTGCAGACCGAGCGCGCGCGCCATTGCCTCGAAAACGTGACGCTCGCTCACACGTGCAGTACCGGTATTCTAGAAACGTACCCCAGGGTCGCAGTGTAAGAAAGTGCAAAGCAGCGTGCAAGCCAGAACCTGCGTCGCATTACATAGGCCAGGATTATTCTAGAAAAACCAGAGCCTGTAGGTCTAGTGAGCAAGCTAAAGAATCCAGTCTCTGTGCTACCCTGAATAAAAGCTCTTGCTGTCAGAAAGGCGCTTTGACTTTTTTCTGCCTACTCCTCGGATTTCATATGAAATCCAAGCCTGTTGCTGAGGTACCCAATGGATATCGTCCACCAATTATACACGTAGACTGTTCACGCACATCAAGTGCTTCGGGGAGTGGGCCGCTGCTGTATTAGCCAATCGATATAATCATGCAAACACTTTCCTCCCATGAGCGACAGTTTTTACTCCTAAAATCCTGCAAATGACATTACAACTTCTAGAATTTCTGAGTCATGCCTAAGGAGCGTTCCATTGTCTGCCCTTTTTGCTCAGATACGCCTACTGGCTTGCGTCAACTGGCATCACCTGATTAATGCGTACGCATGTGATTATGTAACTTAGAACAAGTTAAAAGTTGTGTACGTTGGCTTCTTAGGACTAGCCGACGGCTTTAATTTTGCCTGCAATTATGCAAACGACCTCTTATGAAATGTTCTGCTGTACCGACGCATTTCTTAACTACTCTGTACTAATATGGAGTTCAAAGGCGTTTGACCATAATTCACTTAGTAAAACTGATCAGCTCTATTATTCTTACTTGAGAAAGGCGCTACAGTTTCCTTAGCCACTAACCTTATTGAAAGAAACTAATATCCGAGCGATTAATGCAGAGCGCTGCGGGGAAGGCGTCTGATTTCGTTAACGTAACATTTAGTATGCTTATTAAAAATCCAGCTATTCATCAGGAAG
Source organism: Ligula intestinalis (assembly GCA_036362985.1). Classification (NCBI taxonomy): domain Eukaryota; kingdom Metazoa; phylum Platyhelminthes; class Cestoda; order Diphyllobothriidea; family Diphyllobothriidae; genus Ligula; species Ligula intestinalis. The sequence continues at coordinate 3,882,150 of JAYGXS010000004.1, read as the reverse complement.
ATTTAGACTATATGTTGGTTTGGGTGCCTCGCCCACCTTCCATTCTCTCTTAGGCCAGACACCGTGAAGTTGGTACTCCCGCGTGATAGCATTCAAATAAGATTGGCACGACATGTTTGCCAGTTTCTTGCTTCTGCTCCGATTTTTCACTTGGAATGGCTAGTGCACAAGGACAAGTTTTCGAGGATGCGGTTGCACCACTGGTCCGTAGCTGCCCTCTGCTAAACGAAGTGTCCCTTAACGAGGATATTAGGGACCTTACTATAACGGCAGCCGCCCTATTTGTTGCTGCTTTTTACGCAGATGAAGGATAATGGTCGGGTTCACGCCCACCGAGTTATACTAGCCGCTTGGATTCCCTTCTTGTGGAGGGCTCTTAGTGGCCCCCGCAGGCAGGAGAATACGGTACTCAGTTGGCTAATAGTGCCTCTACCGTGGCTTTCTCATTATTCTGCTTACTGTTTATGCACTTTCAAGCATCACGTCAGCATTCTTTAGTTATGTATACACGGGGCAAGCAAAGGTTAACCAAGACAGTGCTAGGGGAATGGTGGTCCTAGCCAGAATGATGAATCTTCCCAACCTGGAGAATTGGGGAGTCTAGTTTATGGCCAGCCGGTAAATCTTTTCCCCCTTCCTTCCTGTTTGACCGTTCACTTTATAAAATTTGACATGTATGTGGGACTTTGTCAGTTCCATGTCTATTGGACCTCTGGTTCAGAATTGTATACATCTGATGCAAACGCATTTTCAGAGCTTTGTCTGCAGTGACCTATTTTTTCGTCTGCTGGATGAGGCTGAAGGTGGTGCGATGGCCGCCGCCTAATGACAGGGCATGCAATATACCTTGTAATTGTACTTTTAATTGTTGCGACTACTTACAAGTACTTCCCAATCCGCCAAGTCAGGCGGGTTCACCATTTTTGCCGGTAGACCAATACCCCCTCACATTAGGTTATGTGATCTCCACTCACCCGTTGCACACATAATTAACTAATTGGGGACGGACTAAGAAGTCGATTTGATGGTCAGCCATAGTAAATTGTTACTCTAGCAATTCTATATCGCTCTATTATTCTGCTTTTCTTTTTATTATCAATTAGGGAATAATCCCACTTCCGTCGGTTTGGGTTATGCTAACTCAATCGATCGACTTCACCTATTCCGACGACAAAAATTTACTTTACAAATATTCCCCGGTTTAACTAGAAAAGCTTATTTGACAAACACGTGTTTTCGGCCCTGCATAGAACGGCAAGAGGGGCAGTTACCTCTACTGTTAGTTCTTTAATCTCTTAAGTAAGACGTATTTCATTGAGAATAGGGTAGCTAGGGACCAGGGTAACTGTATCCTCGAATAATTTTCCTTGTAAAACAGCCCTTGCAAGCGACGGTAATACTTGTTTACTGTTTATGCATTCGCTACTATTGAATCGTTATTCGACAATTATTTGTATACCGGGAAAGTGGATATGACGCAAGCCAGGGTGAGGGGCGTGGTGGCCCTGGCAAGACGAGGCTGACGAGGCTTTGGCAACAGTTAATGAAAGGCCGAAAGCCATTAGCCCGCACCTGCCACGGATGTTTTCGCAGCGTGCCAGGTCACTGTCAGAAGTAGATACATGGAAGGGAACGGAGCTGCGCCAGTTTTTGCTCTACACCGGAGTTGTAGATTTAGGAGCTATGTTCTTCTGACTCAGGGAGTGTGGTGACTATGCCATCGGGGAGTTCACCACCTTACCCAAGTAAGCAATCAAACTAATTCATACTTCTTCGTAGGTAGCAGTCATAAACGCCACCATTGAAAGCGGCCGGAGAGGGGCTCGAATAAGCCCATCAAGAAGGCTTTGAAGTGGATTGTAAAGACTTAAATGGAAAACCGGCGACATGAAATTATGCAAGAGCATGTCTATCTACTTCAGAGCAATCCAGTTAGATTAATATCGGGCCCCTTCGCAAAGCGGCTAATCCACCTTTTCGTCTATATCGCCATGGCAATATAGGGGCTATATCGACAAAGCGGATAGAAGCGATATAGCGGCGACATATGTATGTCGTCATGGCGATATACGAGCTATATTGTCGTGGATATAGCCTGTTTTTAGGGTTGGATATCAGATTAGAAGCACTACATAAGCATTGGCTTACCTATATTTTTGCTGTCTTTCCTGCTCTGGTCAACCCGAGATAGTTTCTACTAGTATAGAAAATATAGATTTCGACATTGTAACCTTAGCCAGGATATTAGCGTAGAATACAAGTGCAACATAACCGTAGGCCATCCCGAATTTTGTTGTTATCTGTGCTCGCAAAACCATAAAATCAACCCCATGGGGAACGCAGACATTCACGACCCAACTGTCGCGCGTGAGGAAAAAGCCGCGTCTAGAGGTGGCATCGATCCGCGTACGCTCGCCTCAGGGGAGGACCGTCTAGACACCTCGGCCACCGCAATATAACTGAGAGGGCAGCCGGAAGTTACGTGCACTAACACTGGAGTTAGCAGCGAACCGCGGACGCATGACCCAGGGGGCGACCGTTTAAACACCTCGGCCACTGCAACTGTGCTGCGAGGGCCACCGACAGCTGCGTGCACTAACACTGGTGACACAATATGCCCAGAGGGTTATAATCACTGCAAAGAGATGCGGCAAAAAGTAATAGGACTAGAGTGTTTCACGAACCTACTATCAGAAATACTTGCAGAACTTCTTAAACTCGACAAGTTAAGGCCAATTGACGAAACACGTTGCAATCCACAGCTCTTATCAACGTGAAGGGCGCTTACTAACAGCCGACACCTAACAGGTCCAGACACGTCCAAATCGGAGGACAAGCATACACAAACGTGACAGTGTACAGTGTCAGGCAAGCTTGAGCCCCAGGACCGTTTAAGTTGTCAGAAGGCGGATGAAACGTCCACCCGCAGAATCGATCTCACCCTTATCCAGGGTTAAAATCAACAAAACCGCACGAATAAAGATTCGAGAGGAACAAGAAGTTGCCCAGGGCCCAATATTTGCACCGAGACAGCAGCGCTCTGGTAGGACGAAAGTGTTGGGATTATTCCTAACAGGCAGCCCGAGCGAACTGTCGGGTCACGTCATCGGCCCCCTCCCTACAGATAAGGAACAAAGGACAAAGACCACGCAAGCCGGCGGGTAAAAGCCATGCGCGCACCCCTGCGAGGTCACCCGATGCAGCCAGGGCCTACGCGCGCGTGAGATGACCAATCAAGCCCCTATGCGAATAAGGCACAATCTGATTGGTCGCTTCTATAGATTTCATTCCATATAGTCCCCGTTAAGGGAGGCAATAAAGGACTTTCTTTCCCTTACGACCTTGTTCGTTGTTCTCTCGGCTGAACTGACACAAAGAGACTGGCGGCACTAAATAGCCTGGGAACCCATTACAACAACTGGCGACGCAGAACTCATTATGCCTATCTCTGCGGAACAGTTGCAAGCGATCCTGCAGCAACAGCAACATCAACAGCAGCAGCAAGAGCAGCAGCAACAGTTTGAAGCAGCTCAACTGAAAATGGCGGAAACAATGATGCAGAAGTTCAGCCTGCATTTTCCTGCTGCAGAGTCCTCTGGGAAACAGTCCTCGTCAGTAGATGCTGCTGCTGCTTCCATCACCGAGTTTCATCACGATCCCGACTTCGGTGTGACATTTGAGGCATGGTTTAAGCGTTGGGAAGACATTTTCCGTGTGGAATTTGCCAACACTGATGATGCCTGTTATTACGCAAACTGGGCACCAAGGAGCACGAGCGGTACGCGGATGTAATTCTGCCGGAGAACCCTCGTGACTTCACTTTCGATGCAACTGTCAACCGTCTGTCGGAGATCTTCAATGAGAAGTCCTCCTTGTTCAGCATTCGATATCACTGTCTCAAACTGATCAAGAAAGAGTCAGATGATTTTCTTACACTCGCCAGTGTCGTCAACCGCGAGTGTGAAAGGTTCAAGCTCAGAGAAATGACGGAAGATCAATTCAAGTGCCTGATCTATGTGTGCGCGTTGCAGTCACCTCGCGAGGCTGACATCAGGACCCGTCTGCTCTCAAAAATTGAACAGGACCCCAAGTCAACCCTGCAGACGTTGACTGCCGAGTGTCAGCGGCTAAAGAATCTTCAACACGATTCTGCCATCGTGGAGCAATCTAGTTCTTCGCGTGTCAACTCTAGTGTTCATGCTGTTACCCACATGAAATCGATGTCCCCACATAAGCCACAGGCCTCCACATTCGAAAAACCATCAACAGCTTACGGGAGGTGTGGTGATTGGCATTTCCGTCGCTTCTGTCCATTCATGAAGCATGTTTGTCAGAAATGCAATTAGCAAGGACATAAGGAAGATCACTGCTGGGCAGGCCAACATCCCAAACCAAGGAACGGCCATTGGAAGAAAAGGGGTCCCAAACGCCCTTCATCTTATTCCGAGCTAAAGTGTAACTCAATTCTAGCCACTTTCGACAGTGAAATTGAGGCCAGGAGGCAGTATCTTACGGTTGTCATCAACGGCAAACCAGTGCGCCTCTAGCTCGATACAGCCTCAGATATCAGTCTCATCTCCCAGCGCACTTGGCAGATGATTGGACGGCCTCCGGTATTCACATCAAACAAAAAGGCCAGGAATGTTTCTGGGGGATTTCTCCAGCTCACGGGTGAGCTTGCATGTGACGTTTCCTTTGACGGGACTCAATTCAAGGGAACATGCTACCTCACCCAGCGTCCGAACCTCAACCTACTTGGTCTCGACTGGATCGAGAGGCTAGGTCTCCTCGCACTGCCACTTAACTCCATTTGCAATAGTGTGCAGTCAACTTGGACGAGTCCCGCAGAATCTAATCAGCTGGCTTCGGAGATGACATCGACTCTACAGCAGAAATTTACTTCAGTTTTTCAAGACGGTCTTGGTTGCTGCAATAAGATGAAAGTCACTCTCCGACTTCAGCCAAACGCAAAACCCGTCTTCAGACCAAAAAGACCAGTCCCTTATGTTGCACTTACTGATGTCGACCAGGAGCTTGAGCGTCTTCAGCAAGATGGTGTTCTTCAACCAGTTAATTACTCTGCATGGGCTGCACCAATTGTGGCCGTCAAGAAAGCCACAGGTAAAGTCCGAATCTGTGTTGATTTCTCCACTGGTCTTAATGCTGCCCTGGACACGCATCAGTATCCCTTGCCCGTCCCGGAAGATCTTTTTGCTAAACTGAATGGCGGAACTTGCTTCGCGAAGTTGGATCTATCCGATGCATACCTCCAAATCGAGGTGGACGAAGGCTCCCAGGAGCTTCTAACCATTAACACCCATCGTGGTCTGTTCAGATTCACCCGTCTGCCATTCGGGGTTAAGACTGCTCCCGCCATTTTCCAGCAAACCATGGACACCATGCTGACTGGTACTGACGGAGCCGCTGCCTAGTTGGTTGACATCATCGTCACTGGTTCAAATCCAGATGAACTGTTGCAACGGCTGGAGACCGTGCTCAGCCGGATTCAGGACTATGGTTTCCGGCTACGTCTGCCTTCTGTGAAATATCTCGGGTTCATAATCGACAAAGGTGGTCGTCGCCCTGATCCAGACAACATCGACGCCATCAACCAGATGCCACCACCAAAGGACCTTAATACCTTGCGCGCTTTCTTGGGTCTCATGAGTCACTACAGTTCATTCCTTCCGGAAATGCACCGCCTTCGTCATCCGATGAATGATCTACTCAGGAAAAATATACAGTGGTCTTGGTCGCGCGAATGTCAACAAGCGTTTGAAGAAGTGAAAACAATGTTGTGCTCCGACTTGCTGCTCACGCACTACAACCCTAATCTAGAGATCGTCGTTGCAGCAGACGCTTCAAACTATGGAATTAATGCAGTGATTTCACACGTTTTCTCCGACAACACAGAGAAGGCTATCTGTCATACAGCAAGATCACTAACGCCTGCTGAATGCAACTATGGACAGATTGAGAAGGAAGCGCTGGCTATCATCTACGCGGTGAAGAAGTATCACAAGATGCTTTATGGGCGTCATTTCACATTTCTCACGGACCACAAGCCTCTTCTTGCTATTTTCGGATCGAAAAAGGCCATACCTGTGTATTCGGCAAATCGCCTTCAGCGCTGGGCAACCATGCTGCTGGGTTATGACTTCGAAATCCGCAATCAGTCTACAACAAAGATAGGTCAGGCAGACGCACTCTCGCGCTTAATCAACTCACGGACAAGAGAAACCGAGGACACAGTCATAATGTCCGTCTCCGTTGAGTCAGAGGTTCACAGTATGTTTCTGGATTCTATTCGTGCACTCCCTGTCACGTTTGAGGAAGTCCGAAACGCAACCCAACAGGATTCGCTGTTGAAAAAAGTCATTACGTACCATCGTACTAAATGGCCCGTTAAAATATCTGGAGAATTACAGCAGTTCTACCAACGACGAAATTCTCTGTCAACCGTCAATGACTGCATCCTGTTCTACGAACGTGTTGTTGTTCCACACAAAATACAAGCCAGAGTCTTAAGACAGTTTCACACTGGACATCCGGGCGAGATGGTGCTGGCAAAGGATTATAGGACCAACCAGGAGAAGTGGACGTTTGGATATGTTCACCGAAAATGTGGTGATGTTGTCTACGAGATTCAAGTCGGCTCAGACATTTGGGTACGCCACGCCAATCAGATGAAACACACCGAATGTACTGACGAGACGAATTCAAGAACAAGTTTATCCCTGGAACTGCTCCTGGACACTTTCGATTTGCCTAACCCAAGGCAAGAAGCCGCAGATACAGTGCAAAGTCAAGATCCTCAAGACTTTAGACGATCAGGCCGAAGAAGAACGCAAACGGTTCCGTTGCAGGTGAATCCGCGGCTAAAATCCTACGATTCATCTCAAACAAGGGAGATGTTGGGATTATTCCTAACAGGCAGCCCGAGCGAACTGTCGGGTCACGTCATCGGCCCCCTCCCTACAGATAAGGAACAAAGGACAAAGACCACGCAAGCCGGCGGGTAAAAGCCATGCGCGCACCCCTGCGAGGTCACCCGATGCAGCCAGGGCCTACGCGCGCGTGAGATGACCAATCAAGCCCCTATGCGAATAAGGCACAATCTGATTGGTCGCTTCTATAGATTTCATTCCATATAGTCCCCGTTAAGGGAGGCAATAAAGGACTTTCTTTCCCTTACGACCTTGTTCGTTGTTCTCTCGGCTGAACTGACACAAAGAGACTGGCGGCACTAAATAGCCTGGGAACCCATTACAACAGAAAGAACTGCACTCAAATGCGGCGAATGTTAAAAACCTTCCTGCTGGCAAAGTAGACAAAAGTGCGTCAACACTTAGAGTGAAGGCTCCCAACGTTGGCCAAATTGCTGCAGCTGCGGAAAATTTGAATCACTTCACAGTCGATAAAAACGAGGAGTGTGCTAGCACCTAAAGTTAAGACTTTCTCAACAAAAGACACGTGTGCCAACACTTGAAGTAACGGCCTAAACAGCTGACCAAGCAGACGTAGTTAAGGTAAATTTGAAAACCTTCTCTGCCAGCAAATTAGATACAAGGGAGTCAACACTTAGGCTGATGGCCTCCAACATTGGCCAAATTGCCGCAGATGAGGAAAATTTGAAGCGTGGAATGCGCTTCCTCAGGACGTTGTTATGTCGGAATCGCTAGAGGGTTTTAAGCGAAAACTGGATGAATATAGTAGTGTACGATGGATCGTAACAATTTGCAATAATAATAATAATACTTCCAATTTTTCAGTAGTATTAGTTTCTATATCATTCACGTTTACTTTATTTAACGCCCTCCCATGCATAGCCTCATGCGAAGGTCTCCGCGGTCTACCCTACTTGGCTATCTGCGTACCGTGATGACCCCGCTAGCGATCTTATCAGCCAGACCTGACGGCCTAAATATTCACCCTTGGTTCGACCCAAAGCGGACTGTCGACAGTCTGGACGGATGCCTCTGTTTTTCCAGTTCCGTTGGCGGACTCTGCAATCAGCAAGGAAGAATCAGGACGTGGCTTGCACACGGTGATGATCCTGGTAACCTTTGCAATGCCCTTCCCCCCAGTGGGAAACCCTTTTTTCTCCTAAATCCCACGCATTACCCCCACAAGGGCGACAGTTTTTCTCCTAAAAAGCCCTGAGGAGTTTTTTCACTGTCTGCTCCTATTTTCATCCTATGACACAGGACAACTGGCCTCGCCAACAGTCTAAGCAACAAATTTTTTGCTACCACTGCACATATGTACAAATAGGGCACTCAAAGGAATTTTTCCTACATACCCTCAATATACTGATACTGAACCTCACAGTTGACAAAAACAAAAACGATAAGAGTGTGCCAGCATCTACAGTTAAGGCTTCGTCAACAGAAGACACGAATGTGCCAACACTTGAAGTGAAAGCCCCCAAAACTGACAAAGTTGCCACAGTTGAGGCAGATTTGAACAAGCTCGCTGTCGACAAAAAAATACGAGTGTAAAGGCCCTCAAAGTTTTAGTGCCCGGCCTCGCAAAACTGCATGGAAATCGCACCGAAGTCCATGGCCGGGAAGCAACAACAACAGCAGCCCGAGACCGAGGCCCGCAGTAGAAAGCGAGGCTGGTACTGCCCCAATAGACTCCGGTCTCAAACATAACCGTCAAAATAGCAGCACAAGAGCTGTTAGTCAGAAAGAAAGCGACAATGTCGTTGGCGTAAAAAATGTCGCTAAGAGAGAATCCAACGTCATAATACAGGGATTGGCAGAATCAACCGCAACTACACCCATGGACCGGCATTCAGCAGACATCCAGCTCTTCGGTGCGCTTAAAAACAAATGCTGGACCCAACGTAACCGAGTACGTTAAGGCATTCCGCCTTGGAAAACGGTCAGAGGGCCCAACTGGATCGATGCGTCCCAGACCTCTGAAGGTGGTCATGGCCAGCAGCCAAGAAGCAGAGCTCATTCCGTCTAAGCGTTTTAGAATAAAAGACTCTCACCCGGGAGTTTTTTTCAGCAGGATTTCTCAGTTGCAGAACGAGACAAACGTTGTCAACTCGTTACAAAAATGAAGGAGCGACACAGAAAAGAAGAAAACTTGGTTATTTACAACAACCAAGTGATACAAGGTCCATTGTTCTCACCTTGGACAGGTCCGTTCCGGATAACCACGCCATCGACCCAGTAGAGGGAGGGTTGAGCCTGAACGTAAAAACTACCCGAACAAGCCAAAAAAGGAAACTTAAGTGAATGTACACCAATGCACAAAGCCTGCTGTCTAAAGTAGACGAGCTTAAGATTACTATGTACCAAGTGGAACCAGATGTGGTCTGTATAACGGAAACATGGTTATTCACAAAGATAGACGATCGAGAAGTTGCTCTCCCCGGTTTTCAGCTGTTCCGAAAAGACAGCCGGGCGTCAAGGTGGGGGTGTGCTCACCTATGTTAGACATGGCCTGCACGTGTCAAACAAAACTGACCAGCTCGCGTCCGATATAAAGGCCCTTTGGCTCACCGTCAGAACGCCGGGGTCTCAAGCCCTTGACATCTTGGCGGTTTATCGACCACCGTCGAACGATCCAGAGTCAGACACTAGCCTGACTGAGGAAGCTAAAGCATTTGCCGTGCGATCCAATGCCATGATTATAGTCGACTTTAATGCTCCGCATATCGACTGGAACCTCCGTTCTGCGACAGGGTCAAAATTAAGTTCCGATCGCCGAATCCTACGCACGATACAAAAAGCCTTTCTATCACAGCACGTCTTATCTCCGACCAGGCAGCGTGAAGGGCAACAGGCTAACTGCCTAGATCTTGTACTGTCAAAAGCGCCCGATAGTGTACACGTCGTAAATTGTTTACCTCTTCTAGGTAAAAGCGACCACGTAGTACTGCAGTGGCCCTAGCCGCCAATTGGAACCCAAGAGCTGACAAACAGCGCCTTTGCCCTGCGCGCTAATGCTGCCTGCGGCCACGTGCCAAGTCTCCGCACCCCCTGTCCGTTCTCGCTCAATAATCTAAGCCACTTACGAACGCACCCAGTCTCGCCTTGCCAGCCTTGCGCCAAGACAACCAATCACAGGCCGACCTTGCCATTGAACGCGCTCTGTCTCCGGGCGTGATGCCCACGAGGACTGCGGTGAGAGGACACTTGGAATTCCGGCCACGCTGGTCGCGGCGGCCGGCGACGCCGCTCTGTCCTACGGGCCTCGCGGTCGTACGCCCTGCAAGACCTACTGGCAACCTTCCCCTTATCCCTTCTGTAAACAATACACTGTTCCGTCTACTCTCGCCTTTCCACCGTCTTCTCTCCTATCTCCTTAGGAACCAGGGACTGGAAGGTTGTAGGTGTTACGGCCATAACCGTCGTAGCCTTAGCTCCTATAGTATTACAGTGGGAGTACTCACTCTTCTCTGTACCTGATCGTAGCGCGACCGTAATACACAACATATGGCGCGGAAACTTTAACCAAATGAGAACCAAAGTGTGCCGCGTAGACTGGAGGGAGGCATTCACCGGCTGTGTCTACGAGGAATGGACGATGTTAAAGACTGTACTACATGGGCTAATCACCAGTTTCTGCCCCATCTCGAAAATGAAAGCCGCAAATAGGCCCCAGTGGTTAATAAACACGCTGAAGAGGCAGCTTAACCGTAAAGAAAGACTGTTTCGAACGTATCGGAGAGAGAAGACCACCGAGTCGAACAACAAGTGCAAAGCGTAGAGAAATAGGGTTAAGGGCCTTGCACTAAAAACCCGCCAAAGTTTCGAGAATGACCTAATAAACCGTGCACTAGGAAATCCGAAGATCTTCGACAACTACATTAGGCGATCTACCCGAAATAGAAACCCCACCCTGTTGTTAAAAACGGATGATGGCGCCGAAATTTGCGAGAACAAAGCAAAGGCCGAGTATCTATCCGGGTTCTTTCAGTCGGTTTTTACGAGAGAGGTCGAGCTAAACGCTACCAATTTTAGTACCGAGGAGATTCCGACTATTGACTCAGTTGTGCTTTCAGAAGTTACTGTCCTGCACGAACTTCTTAAGCTCCAAGACACGAAGTTGCCAGGACCGAATGGCATACCTGCAAAGCTGTTGAAAGAGCTGGCCGTGGAGTTAGCAGAACCCCTGCAGTTACTCTTTCGGGCCTCCCTAAACATAGGCCAACTGCCGTCCGACTGGAAGACAGCGTGGATCTCACCCATACACAAAAGTGGGAGTCGGGCGTCCGCAAACAACTACAGGCCAATAAGCCTTACTGCAAAATCATGGAGCGAATTATCACAATAGAGTTGACGCAATTCTTAGAGTGTCATCGACTTCTCTCTGATAAACAGCACGGATTCCGTAGGGGACGGTCCCGCTTGAAAAATCGGCTCTTCTGTCTAGAACAATGGACCAGAGCACTCGATCAAGGAAACACGGTGCACGCAGTCTTCATAGATTTCAAGAAGGCATTTGACACTGTGCCGCATCAACGTCTCCTATTCCAGCTTAGACGTATAGGGGTAACAGGCAACCTTTTGCGATTGATCGAAAACTTTCTGACTGGCCGAACTCAAACCGTATGTATTGGTGATCGGTGGAGGTGGCAGTTGATAGTGGGGTCCCCCAAGGTTCTGTTCTGGGCTCTATCCTTTTCCTTATAAACATATATCGACGACTGCATAAGTGGATGCGACTGCGAAACCGCAATGTTCGCCGACGATTTAAAACTCTGGAAGGTCATTTGAAGCAAATACGACGTAGCAAATCTGCAGGCAGAATTGCACCGACACGAGCAATGGTCAAACGAGTGGCTCCTGCCATTTAATGTCACCAAATGCAGCATAATGCGTTTTAGTAGTACTAACTCTTCGTATCGGAGGGTTTACAACCTAAATAACACACCGCTGCCAGAAGAGGCCCAGAACGATCTGGGGGGTGTGGTTCACTCCCTTACTTAAGCCATCACTCCACAGCCTGAAGCTGGCCAAATCCGCAATGTCGAGCTTGTATCTAATCAAGCGCGCCTTTGTTAAGTTTGATAAAGTTGTCTTTGGCAAGGTCTTTGGCGCGTTTGTGCGACCCCAACTGGAATTTGCCATTCAAGCCTGGAAACCTTGGACAGTCAAGGAAAAAAACCCTTGAAACGGTACAACGACGGGCAACTAAGTTAGTGCGAGGCCAAGCGTACCTTCCTTACGAGACACGACTGACCAATCTTGACTTATTTCCTCTGGATTACAGACAGCTGCGCGGTGACCTGATACAAGCATTTCGCATGCTGCGGGATCCAAATTGTTGCCTAGCATCCAACGATTTCTTTGAGCTGGCCACTACTACTAGATTGCGCGGGCACCCTCTCAAACTACGTGACTGGGGCAAGACTGAACACACGAAAATTCTTCTTCTCTAAGAGGGTAATCCAGGCATGGAATTCTCTACCCGCATACATTGTCATGTCCCCATCTGTGGATACGTTTAAGATGCAGTTGGATCAGCATCGAAAAAGGCATTATCCGTAATGAAGCGAGCTAATTATATTAGTTGAACTGTTTTGTTACAAAAACATACTGCTCGCTACTTTTGAGTAATATGCTTGTTTATAATAACTGATTTCAAGTTTTGTCCTCTGGTTCGCATGGGCATACGATGGGCGCATCTCCGACACCGTGACCACCGCAGTCATCTCCCCGTGTGACCATTAGGATATTGAACAACGACGATGGCCTCCTCCTGACATGATCCAAACACTTTCAGCAGCAGGACACCCGATTTACATGTTCCCTTTGCCCCCCCCCCTCCACAGGCGACAGTTTTTCTCCTTGAAATCCCACAAATGGCATTCAAAACTAGACTTATGAATGATGCCTAAGGAGTTTTTTTTACTGTCTGTCCCCCTACCGCAGTTCCATTACTGGCAACGCCACATGTTCTGCACCATAGCTACAAAGAGGGAGTTCAAAGGAATTTAGCTATATTACCCTAATAAAACTGAACTGAACTTTGACAGTTCCATGCCCATCGGACCTTTAGTGCAGAATTGTATCCATCTGATGCAAAAGCACTTTCAGAGCCTCGTCTGCAGTGACCTATTTGTTCGTCTGCCGTTTGATATTATGTTAGCTTTCCTTTGAGACGACCCCCTAGTGGTAGACTCCTGCCTTACACCTGACATTGTACGTTCCAATTAACCCTACAGCACGTGTTTCGTTTTCAGGACCAAGAAACATCGTCATTCGATGTGGCCCACCTTCGACGGTTTATGTAAGGTATACGGTAAAAGGGGAACTTCAAAAGTCTTGTATGACATCGAAAAACCGAATGATCCTTTCCCCTACTCATCCCACCATACCATCGCCTGCTGTTTTAGATGGCACTTAAAAAGCAGTAGATGAACTGCAGATCTGAAAGATTACCGGAGGGCTCTGCGCGGTAGGCGCCTGGTCTCGGTTGCGTAACATTCAGTATCCTATTTAAAAATCCAGCTCTTTATCATGACGATTTAGATTATATGTTAGTCTGAGTACATCACCTACCGTTCATTCTCTCTAAGGCCAGACACCGCGAAGTTGGTAAGCCGGCGTGTCAGCATTCAAATAAGATTGGCACGAAATGTGCGCCAAGTTCTGCAGCGGTCAGGTAAGCATTGTCCATTCAGTGTTATCCTCTGTAATCCCCTTTCTGTTTCGAACAGAACGCAGAACTTGCGCGACGCGTTTCTAGACTTCAGTCGGAACTTTGCACCCGGACGCCGGAGTTGAAGGCCTGTAAAGGTGAATGCGTACGTCTACGGCTTCAGTTGAAGCGTAGATCTCTGACACCACTGCCGCTGACGACAACCGTGATCGCGCCACAGATGGGAATGGAGATGGCGTCATCAGGAGTCGTAGTGACGAGCCGGAAACTCGGGCTTTCGAGGCTGTGTATAGTAGGGCCCCGGGTAAGCGAGCCACTACATTTGTATGGCAAGGCGATCAAACATAAGTATGCGGTAAACACCAAACTTGTGGAAGCGAAAGAGCGGGCCAACTGTATTGAATGAAACGAGTATCCGAACGACTGCCGGAGAGCACTGCGGCGTAATCCTATTACAATCGAAAGCACTAGACGGAAGACCTACGACTCCACGTGCCAAAGTGCTGCCGTCATGGACACCACGACATAGGACGAAAAACAAGAACTTAGCAGCTATACTCAGACCACAAGAAGAAAATTTGAAGCAAAGAGATCATCACTTCCGCAAACGGCGCAAGAAATGAAACCAGAAGACTTCCATGCATCCAGACTGATAAACACGCAACAATTTCTCTATGGCACCTGATAATACATCGCTTGAAGCATTATATCCGGGTGCTAAATTATGCATGCCTGGTCGGATGGTTAATCCGTTAGAATTTCTACAACCAAAGTTATGATCTAAGGCCCATCTCGACAGATAGTGTCTGGTATTTGAAATCAACATTGAAGAATTGTAGTTACAGAACCAGAACAAGAGACCAGCAAGCTGCGAATTGTTGAAAAAGAACAGAGAATTTAAAACATCTGCGACACAACAAAGACGTCTTGTATACTAAAGTGGATAAAGGAACAGGAAGGCGGGTTCTGCTGCTGTAGCCCTCGCGCCCTTAGGTGGGGGCTAGTGAAAGGCACTCCACTGAAGATCAGCTGTGGAATAAACTGTCTGGTCTGGCAAATAAAAATTCGCGTCCAGCGGCGACAGTGCTACCAGGGCGCGGCGGGTTGAGGTCTGGCAAACCAAAAGCCTATACGATGTCACAAAGCCTGATGACGGCACTGTGACATGGCGAGCGTGAACAGCCATTAAATAAGTTCGTTTGCCACTGTTGCCTTGTGATTAGGTTATTGAGCCAAAGCGCTAGAGACAACCTCGAACAAACAATCCTGTCTTAATTTCAACTTCCTGACTAAGCCACTCAGGAAATAAAGATTCCGGAAACTGCCAATACAAGCGAACATGCGAGTCCCAGGAAGCAATTGAGAAGACTCGATCGCGATCGAGTCTTTTTCTCAATTCCGGAAACTAACTATTACTTCATCCTATATCACAGTTAATCGCAGCAGCACCACCAGCAGCAAAACCAGCGGAAGTATTCTACCTGTTTGGACTGGATGAGGAGAAAGAGGACAGTAGATGGTCCGTCGTGCGGTACGATCCGCGCGAGCAGCAGCCCACAAAGCGGATCGCCGACTGGGAGGAACAGCGCTACCGCACCACCTACAGTGTCCTCGGTGGTGAGGAAGGCGTGTTACCCAGGAAAGAAGGGTAACCCGTTAGCCTAGCTGCTGGCTACCTGGCGCGTCCACAGGTGGCGGATAGTGGCGCGGCCTTCAGTGAAGGTTAGATGCGAAATAAGCAGACTCCCAGGTCTGGTAATTAATCATAAAGAACTACTTCAGAATAGTTTAACTACGTACTACCACGGCCCTCCACTCAATTTTATTGTCAAACAGCATTATAGATTCGGTTCGAAAAAGCTCGTTCAGTCCAACCGTGCAGTTACATCGGAGGTCGACGAAGAGTTACACTGCCTACACAAAGCGGACACCATTGAGTCTTCACAGTATTCAGAATGGGCAACCCCAATAGCTCCTTTTCTTCAATCCGATGGTTCCGTGCGTATTTGTAGTGACTACAAGCTGAATATGAACTCAGCAACCAAACTAAATCCTTATTCTCTACCACACATCCAGGTACTTAATACATCCACTTAAGGCGGCGAGCAACTTACAACTTTGAGCTTGAAGCATGCTTACTACCAAGTCGCTCCAAATACACCATCCCGATACGCCACCACCATTAATACACATCCTGGCTTGTTTTGATACGTAAGGCTATCCTTTAGAAATGATTGCTGGAACGGGTCGGGTGTCGAACAATGTGCCTTTGAACAGGCAAAGACGGCCCTCACCTTATACTCTCCTCAGATTCATCACGATCCAGAAAAGCCTATCATACATAAATGGGACTCGTCCTCGTACGGTTCTCATGCCCCGAACGTCTGTTGGTGCGGAGATGCCCATTGCCTTTGCATCAAGAACTATATCAAAAGCAAAGGCAAATTATTCGCAACTGGTTAAGGAGTACGTTCCCCATCCTTCTACTACCCACGCCATCACTGGCGTACGGACGGATGAACCGGCGACTCCACAAAACCGCTCTGAGAATGTCGACACGAATCCGCCATCCAGTCCAACGTTTTGAGGACGAAATTCATTACAGCAACTATCAACTCTTAATTTTTACATTCATCGCACCCTAACTCTTCCCGATGCCGGGTGGAGGGATGCTGTGTTTGCCGCCCGAGGTGGTGGGAAATGGGCCGCGAAAGGTCACAGACGCACGTTAGCCCTTCTTTGTTCTTACTGGCCACCCTTTAGTCTAGTAGATCTGCCCCACACCATATATCCCGCTGTCGGAGTCTACCGTAAAGTTGTGGTCAGATGATTGTGAAATTGCAACCTGACCTCCCTGAGCATCGCAGGGGCTTGCAATTGAAGTCTTTCATTCAGATCCTCTGAGCCGGGACCCACCTAAGAGGAAATTTCCTCGAACGCTTCCTCCTCCAAGTTAACCGGCAAGTTATCGTCTTGTAGCAGAGCTAACGTTGTCTCCGCCGGCAGACAATAAAAGAGGTCACCACGAATAAAGGGTTTGAATTGGGTTCGCATCAGATGGATACAATCATCAGGACTCCCCACTTACACTGTTTCCGCACTCTGTACACGTCGTGCCTACAGACGGCCTTCTCTTTTACATACATGACAGTACTTACTCCTGATGACAGTCGATATGGCAGGCTTTCACCTACAACAAATCTTTCTTCTCTTATAAGATATTCGCCCGAGTTTTTTTACTACGTAAACCAACGATCGACTGCGAAACGTGCATTGTATGCTCAAATCCCCCCCCTCTTGTTCTCTTTGTACCTGCAGTCGTGGATGACGAGCGTCAGATTCAGAAAAAAATTACCGTACATCTTCGTGTGGCTGCACGTTCACCGAGTAATACTGGCTGCTCGCATTCCCTCATTGCAAACGAAACTTAGTGGCCACCCTGACAGGAGAATTTGGTCTCTCGGTGGCCGACAGTGCCTCTAAGGTAACATCCTCGTTATTTGTTTTACTGCTTACGCGCATTCATCATTTGTGTGCACAACGGACGAGTGGAGATGACGCAAGCAAATGTGAGGGGCATGGTAACACTGGCAAGAATGATGAAACTGCACGGCTTGAGAATTGGGGAATCAAGTTTATGGACAGCCGGTAAATTTTTACCACTTTCTTTTTGCTTAAAAGTCTGGCCTAAAGCATCACTTTAGACAATTTGGCGACAACCTGGGATTTTGCAAACTCCCTGCATATCGCCCCTCTGATCGATAATTGCCTCCATCTGATGCGAACGCAATTCAAGGCCACTGTTCGTAGTGACCTCTTCCCTTGTCTGCCGGCGGAGACAATGTTAGCTCTGCTGCAAGACGATAACTTGCCAGTTGACTCGGAGGAGGAAGCGTTTCAGGCCATTTCCTCTTGGGTGAATCCCGGCTCAGAGGATCTTAATGAGAGACTTAAATTGCACGCTCCCGCGATGCATAGGGAGGTCAGGTTGTAATTTCGCAATCATCTGACGACAACTTAGTGGTAGACTCCGACTGTACACCTGACATTGTACCTATCAGTTTCCCCTACAGCAAGTGTTTCTCTAGCGCGTAGAAGAATCCTCCCTCGAGATGTACCGCAAGCGCTGAGTTAAGCGAAGAATGCGGTGAAGAGGGGCAGTTCCAAACGGTATGCATAGCATTGCCAAACTTAAAAGTCCTTTTTTTCTACACATCCCACCCTCCTATCGGCTGCTGTTCACTATTGTCTTTCAAGCGCACTGGTTAAACTAAAGATCAATGGCCCTAATTTCTAGGCCTTAGTAGACACAGGCAGTTCAAAGTATTACGCCTCGATATCAGAAGTACGCACAAATACTTGGAAAAAGCACCTTTCTCACAACAAAATGCCCACGAACACTACCGCTCTGACAAGCACCACGCCAAGACACATTTTTTCTCGATTAAATATAAAAATACTGTTAACGAAAATGTTATGCTATCGGCCTTGTGTTGATATTCCATTCGGTCGTGACTTTTTTCATGGCGAGTAGGTAAATATTCTCTGATCATTACTGTCATACTCTTTATTCTTAAGTGTCACTTTAGATGATTTGGCGGCCACCCGGGACTTTGCAAAATCTCTCGAAATCGGACTATTGATGACGATGTGCATTTACTTGTACTTTTACTTGTAACGGCATTCACGTCGGGCGGGTTGAGCTGGCATCAGTTTTGACGTTGACTGCATCACGAAGCACAACTGTCCAGACGCATCGATCTTGCGCCTGTTCACACGAGAGCGCCATCCATTCACGGTTCCACTGGCGTAGGCCGTAGACGCATGGGCCGGAAACTGACGACAGATCCTGCTTGACCGTTGCTGTCCAAGCTTTCAGCTGCCCGCCGCGACGTTTGTGCCAGGTGGGAGGAGGCTTCGCCACAGGCAGGTCACGAATCAGCTCACCATCATCAGGCCGGGACTCATGCCCGAACCACCGAAGTCGTCTCTGAAGCAGGAGTGGAGAGAGAGCGTCCAGGTGACAGCGTCGGCGGAGATCGGAGCAGCGAATTCAGTCGACGCGACGGTGACGAAGGATGCGGCGTAGGCAGTCATTGTCAAACACCGCAAGGCGCCTCATGTCCTCAACATGCATAGGCCATGTCTCTCTGCCACAGAGCAGGATAGATCGAACCACTGCTTGGTAAACACGGGACTTTGTGCGTAGCGATATTGCCCTTCTTTTCCATAGAGGAGCGCACAGACGGTAAAGGCAGATCGGGCATGGTTGACACGTGATACAACCTCGTCGACACCCTGACCTGTTTCCATGACCAAAGAGTCTAAGTATCTAAACGAGTCGAACACTTCGAGAGGGGCAACGTTGAGGACAATAGGAGTGACAGATGTAGGGGACACACAGGAGAGCATGACTAGGGTCTATGTGGCGTTTAGGCGTTATCCGATGGATCGTGCACGCTCATTGATCTTGAACAGCGTATGCTGAACTGCAATACAGTTGTCACTAAAGAGGACGACGTCATCAACATATGCCAAGTCAGTCACCCATTTCGGGAATTCATCCAGTGCTTTGGTCATGATCCAGTCCGCAACATAGTTGAACAGGGTTGGTGAAAGGGCACAGCCTCGGCAGATGCCCGTCCTGACGCTTAAGGCTTCCTTGTCATCGTTTTGCGTCCTCACCCGTGTGGAAGTTCTACGATAGTATGCCTGCATGGTAGTGAGAAGCTTAGGTGGTAGGCCGTCCGTCCTCATTATGTTCCACAGCGAACTGCGATCCACAGAGTCAAATGCGGCAGCAAAGTCGATTAGGCATAGAACAGTGGGTTGTTGGTGACCCCATCTTAGTTCCAGCACACGGCGGAGATTGAAGATCTGGTCGGTGCAGACACGACCTGGTCGAAATCCACTCGCAGTTTGATAACGTTTGAGAAGAAGAGACATGAATGTTTTCGCTGCCATATCGATAAGGCTAATGCCTCTGTAATTGCTGCACGCTCGTCTGTTGCCTTTTTTAAACAAGGGAAGGATCACTGCTTTTCTCCAGTCAGAGGGCACAACTTCGCTGTCCCATATCTTGGCAAATATTTGTTGTAGCCAGGGTCCAATAACCTTGGCTGCGCATTTGAAGAGCTCCGGCGGGAGGTCATCCTTACCAGGTACCTTGTCGTTGCGTAGCTTCAAGAGAATGGAGATAACTTCCTCTACACTGGGTTGCACTCATACAGATGGTGAGGATTGTCCGCATAGGGCGACAGGTCAGACATCACAGGGGGATCATGGTTAAGGTGGTCACAGAAATGCTCGCGCCATCTCTCTAACCGGTCATCGATCTTAGTGACGACAGCACCGTTGCGATCCAGTTAAGTCTCGGTGGTGTTCCCCGAACCTCTGCTGGGCTGCTTTAAGAGTCGGTTGAGCTTGTGGGTATCACTTCTGGTAGCTGCTCGCTCCGTTTCCGTGGCCAAGTCGCTCCAGTAGGCGTTCCTATCGGCTCGGATGGCGCTTGTCGTTGGGCGCCACAGCTCTCTGTACGTGGGGGAGCCAGTGAGTCTGGCTCGGCTGGCCTCCTCAGCTAACTCAAGCGTGGGTCTGGTGATCCAGTCGCGACGTCGCCGCCGGGTTTTGCCCAGATGGGTGTATGCCAGCTCTGATATCGCGGCCTTCAGGGACTGCCACGCGGGTTCTGGGTCTGCTCGGGCGTCAGGGTACAGGCCGTCGAAACGGTTCTGGAGTGCTAAGTGGAAGGCGTCGCCAGCAGAGGACTTCAGCTTTGCGACATCGATCCGCTGTGGTCGAGAGAGTCTGTGAATAGCTCTCAAACGCAAGCGAAGGGTTGCCCGCTGTAGGACATGGTCCCATGCATGAGCGTTTCCTGTATCAGCACCGCGGTAGGCTCGAAAATCCAAGACCGAGCTGGCCCAGCGTGCTCGGACAAGGATGTGATCTATTTGGGCCTGGGCATGCCCTATATTTGAGTACCAAGTGACAAGGTGGTGGCGCGGATGATCAAAATGGGTGCTTGACACGAGGCGGTTCGACGATGCGAAGTTGATAAGGCACTCACCGTTGGCACACTGCGCTCCGACAGCAAATTTGCCTACCACATGATGAGTTCCAGCGTCACACACACCTGGTCAGGCGTTCCAATCACCGGCAATGACGAGTAGATCGCTTCTTGCGATGCGGTAAACTGTTCGCTAGAAGTCGCCGTAGAAGTCATCTTTTACGCTGTCATCAGCAACTAGAGTAGGCGCATATACCGAGATGATGGAAACGTTGACTAGCGCACTTTTTAAACGAACCCAAGCGATCCGTGGTGAGAAAACCTTTAACTCTAGCAGACTCGAGCGAAATTCATCGGCCAAAGCTATCGCGACACCATTCAGTCCCGAGTTGTCGGAGACAGCACTGTGATAGAGATGGTACGTAGAGTCAGCTCCTGGTACTTGGAGCAGTTTGTAGCCAGTGCCAGGTAGGCAGACCTCAGAGAGACACGCCACACCAACATGGTATTCAGAAAGGAATTAGGCTGTTAACAGTTGGGCGCCGTTATCCCTCCGAGTTTGAACATTCCAGCCTGCAGTTCGCAATTCGGCATCAGCTCGCAGATTTAACACCCATCCCGCGATGCCAAAAGGACGGGGCGTGTCAGTTCCCGCGGACGCCGTAGCAGAGATCCAATGTTGCGTATAGTTGGGATTCACGAAAGTGTAGAAAGTCAATTCCGTGGTTCGTGGAGAAAAGGGGATTGGCGCTAGGTCCCCAGTCTTGCTCCATGATGACAGCCTATCAGTCGCCTCGGAGGACGCAGTGTTTGCGGCGATCGCCTGCTGGGTGGGTCCCCGCAGCGAGGACTGCAACGACCGGCTGAAAAGACACGCCCTCGTTATGCTGAAGGAAGTCCGCTGGCTGCAGACCAGCCCTGAATACCGCCGTGGCCTGATAGAAGGTCATGAAATATTCCATGGAAGCGTAAACTGCGCCTAAGTGAATGTTGTGCAACCTCAAATAAAATACCTAAAGTTGCCTGATGGATCAAGTTGAGCAGTGGATGCAGGAGAAGGACAAGGCAAACTACCCCTCCAACCAAAACAGGCGACTTTCAATTCGGAAGCTTCTAGTATTTGGATAGGATAAAGATCAGAACAAATGGTCTGTCATCGGCTCCGATTCAAGCCGTCAAGGGGAGGAATGAATTGCCGACACGGAAGGTCCCCCGGGCGCCTCTTAAACTGTCATTGCCGGTGAGTTGCGCGACAGTTATGCACTCTCTTGCGCATATTTTCTTGAGAGTTGCATAGGTTATGCCTTTTCTTTTTGCGGAATTATAACACACAGGCTAAGTACAAGTGTCCGGAAGAGATGTCTACGATAGAAACTTTAAGTTCATGCTCCTGTCTACCCGCCGCAAGAGGATTGTTTTCGCTGATCTTTTTCTTCGCCTTCCAGCTTAAACAATGCTTGTTTTGCTGCACGATGAACACCTGTCGCTTTCTAATGCTTACTTACTTAATTGTATGTACAGGAAACCTCAAATTGTCGTCGTACAGCAAATTAAGCATGCTTTACGCCGGAGAGGCACACAAAAAGGTCACTGCAGACTATCCTTTCAGTGATCAGTGATACAATGTGCATCGAGATGGCTAACTCCCATGCACTCCCCAGATTTTCTTAAGTAGCACTTTGAAGAAGACAGCTGGAGGAATGAAGGGGCAAGATTGACAGGTTAGCCATGAAATTAATTCTCCAATTCCGGAGGTCAAGCAGTTTTACCCGTCTTGCCAGCTCCCCATGCCCCTCACACTGACTTGCCTCATCTTCGCTCGCCTGGTTTACGCATAACTGACGACTTAACCAAGGTCAACCGGCCGGTTCTAGAAGATACCACAAGCAACAGTGGCCGCTGCCTCGAAATCTATTATACCAATTGTCAGAGTCTTTTCAATAAACTTGACGAACTCAAAACAATAGTATCTGAGCAGAAACCGCATATAATTGCATTAGCAGAGACTTGGCTGACCGAAGCAATAGGGATCAGCGAAGTCAGCATTGAAGGCTATCAGCTGTTCCGCTGCGACAGATCTCAACGTAGGGGCGGAGGAGTGGCACTTTATGTAGCCAATGAAATTTCCTGTTGTCAGAGGGAAATCGCAGACATAGCCCCACGACAATATGAAATAATTTCATGCAAAATTAAGATAAGGCAACATCCGGCACTCAATATATGCGTTGTTTATCGGCCTCCCGGCTCCAGCGAAAGCGACGACGTAGAACTGCTAAGTTCACTGACGGTTATCTGTAAACAGGAAAATCTATTACTCCTGGGTGATTTCAACGCTCCTGGCATCGATTGGATGAGGCCTGGAGTAAAGGCCGCAGCAGCACCTTTCAATTATCAACTACTTCAGTTTTCTTTGGACGAATATCTCATTCAACACATAGACTTCACAACCCGACTGCGAGAAGGCCAAAGATCAAACGGTCTAGATCTCGTTTTTAGTAAAGAAGAGGGGATCATAAGGGAAGTGAACTCACAACCGCCACTTGGGTTAAGCGACTACGTTGCTTTTACCTGCGTGTGTTACCTATTGTCTCCAAAATTGCAAATTAAGAGGCGCAGAAATATTTTGAAAGCCGATTTTGAAGAAATGAGACGTACCGCTTCCGCAGAAAACTGGTTACCCAGTACGAACGATACAAATGAATTATGGCAGCATATCCAGGGGACTGTAGAGCGCTTAATTGAAGTCCATTGCCCAATGAAAGCAATAAGACCATGGTGCCAGACCTCCATATGTCAACCAGCCGATAAAAAGGGCCATGATGAAGAAACAAAGGTTGTGGAAAAAGTACGAGCATCTTCAAGATTCAACATCACTTGCCGAATATAAAGCGCAACGAAATATATGCCGTAAGGAAATACGAAATTCTAGAACAGCCTTTGAGCGTCAACTTACAACACAAGCCACAATATGTCCAAAGAAGTTTTATGGATACATCCGCAGTCAAAGGAAGCACCGGGACGACATTGCAACTCTAAGGGATAACCTCGGGAACGTAGAAACGGAAGGACCGCGGAAAGTAGAGTTACTGTCAGTTTTTCAGATCGGCGTTTACAATGGAATCCCCCGACGATAATTCGGGAGTAGAAGTGGGCGAAGGTACAGCCGTTATTGAAACTGTTACCTTTTCTGTCGCAGACGTAAGACATGTCCTCAGTCATATCAAACCAGACAAGTCTCCTGGACCGGATGGGATCCCTGGACTGATACTTAAAGAACTGTCGACCGAGCTATCGGTGCCTCTTTCAATTCTGTTCAAGCTTTCCATGCAAACAGGGGACTTGCCTTTGCAGTGGAAGACGGCCAACATCGTACCGTTATATAAGGGAGGTAGCAAGATGTCTACAAACAGCTTTCGGCCCATAAGCTTGACTTGCCTTTCCTGCAAAATGATGGAGGTCCTTGTGAAGCAGGCCATACTAAGATTTTGCGATGAAAGTGACATCATACAAAATTTTCAACATGGCTTTCGGCGAGGGCGCTCCTGCCTTTCAAATTTACTGACTTCAATTGAGGCCTGGACAAGTGCTTTAGAAGAGGGCTTCGAAGTGGACGTAGTGTACATCGATTTCCGCAAAGCCTTTGACAGCGTGCCCCATCAAAGCCTTTTACACAAACTGAGCGTTCTTGGCATCAAGGGAAAAATTTTGGACTGAATCAGGTCATTTTTAGTCGGTCGAAAACAACGCGTTTGCATCGGGGAGGATAAATCGGACTGGGTTGACGTAGTTAGTGGGGTTCCTCAAGGCTCCGTTCTCGGTCATCTACTCTTCATTCTCTATGTAAATGAAAGCCTTCAAGAACTGTACTGCGGTAAAATCATGTTCGCCGATGACGTTAAACTCTGGCAGGTCATTAAGCGTCCAAGCGACCGAGATGCTCTGCAAAATAATCTTTGCAAACTGCAGACGTGGTCTGAGAGATGGCTGCTGGATTTCAATGTGCAAAAGTGTGCAGTCCTCCACCTGCATCCAACAAACTACCCTATCCCCCAGAGCAGCAGGACATATCACCTGAAAAACATCCAAATTCCCGTAGCATCTACGCAAAAAGACCTAGGCATTTGGATACAGAGTAATCTGAAGCCCTCATTACAGTCTGTCAAAGCTGCAAATAAAGCCACGGGAGTGCTGCACGCTATCAAAAGGGCGTTTCTAGCCTTCGATGATGATCTCTTTGGCAGAGTGTACGGCACATTTGTTCGACCACACCTAGAGTATGGCATACAGGCATGGCGGCCATGGCTAGCAAAGGACACAGCATGTCTGGAGAAAGTGCAGCGTCGGGCAACAAAGCTAGTAAGAGGTCTAAAAAACCACACTTACATAGGTAGACTGGCATGCCTAAATTTATTCCCTCTGCATTACAGGCAACAAAGAGGGGATCTTATCCTAGTTTACAAGATAATAAACGGTCTTGAGAAAGGATTAAGCTTTGAAGACATGTTTCAGTGGCACCTCTCGCTTCATCTCCGTGGGCACACAATGAAGCTGCGCACGAAAATGTCCAAGCTAAACCTCCGCTCTGAATTCTTCACGCAACGTGTCATACAACAGTGGAACAACCTTCCACAGTCAGTCGTGGAGGCAACTTCCCTTCAAATGTACAAACAACGCTTGGATAATTACATGCGTCCCCTCTCCTCTCTCCAAGTCTGAACTCTAAAAACCAGACATATATTGTAAAAAACAATGCTACTCTCCTCCCTCCAAGTCTGACCTCTAAAAAAACCAGACCTATATTGTAAAAAACAATGCTACTCACTGTTTGCCAATACTATGTTAGTAGTGGTAAATTTACACGTGCTAAATAGGGTTTTCAAAGGCATTGTTTATTATCCTCACCAAATAAACTGAAAAAAAACTGAAACTGAAGATGGATTTCGGAGTGAATTTCATGGCCGATGATTTTAACTTTTTACTCTTATCATTTTTACATCTCTCTTATATTCTGTCTCAGACATTTCCGTGAGCCATGCCAATCAGCTAAAACACACTGAATGCATTAACGTGCCAAATCCAAGCCCAAACTTACCATTAGAAGTACTGCTGGACACATTTGATTAGCCAAAACCAAGGCAAGAACCCACAGTTCTAGCAGCAAGCTGATCTCACGAAACGTCTGGACGATCGTGCTGAAAAAGTACGCAAACGGTCCTGTCGCAGGTGAACCCACGGCTCAAATCCTTCAACTCGACTAAACGGTGGGAAGTGTTAGGAGCCTGCTCGACGCGAATGGCCTTTTATCAGTAAACATTTTCCCGTACAATGTCACAGTAAGATTGGAGACCGCTTGAACTAGTTAGAATTGACTGGACTTATCTTCTAGACGAGGATGCGCCCTCTTCTTCTCCATTACAGAATGGAACTCACATTCCGAATTGTAACCCTGAGCCTATCCCACTTAATACCGACCAGATACAACCGCGATTTTGAACCATATTGCACGATTCGGTTGTTCATTACTCTTCAATTCGGTCAAGGCTGTGACTAAGGACCATTATATGGCATTCAACCCACGGCCTCCGGCCGGACGCTACACTGCTAGACTTTCTTGTTCTTTCATCTCATACGGATGTTTTCGTACTCTGCCGCAGAACAGCTTCTGCCTCTGTGCCCGGCGACAGTCGCATCTTCGTTTTTGGCGGCTACAATGGCCCAGTAAAATTATTTTACCACAAAAACCATTTACTGTAGCAGTATGCTGCCTGATTCTACTTCATGGCAGTGATGACATTCTGCTGCCTCTGCTCTGCTTTTTCGCCTGAGATGGCTTTCTCACAAGCACAATTATTCAAGAATGCAGTTCCACTGGTTCGTAGCTGCCCTATTACACTGTCTGTACATAATGGCCATTGTAGATAACCTGGCAGCCATATGGGACTGTGCCAACCCTCTAAAGATCGGATCACTTACGAAAACTTGCATCCAGCTGATGAAAACACAATTTAATAGGACCTTTTGTAGTGACTTCTTTATTCGTCTGCCAGCTGATACGATACTGACATTGCTTCGAGACAACAATTTAGGGGTTGACTCAGAGGAAGACGCTTTTGCGGCTATTTCAGGCAGGATTGACATCGACAATCTGGCGGATTCCTCCGAGGAGGATTTGTTTGATGAAATTCTCTCTTGGGTAGGTAATTTTGCGGCTGTATACAGGTACTCACACATCCGCTAGGTAAGACAGATCTAACATTCTTGTCTCCCAGTAAGGCTCTCTTTGCCAGGACACACCCAAGAGGAAGTTGCTGCAAAAACCTACTCCTAAGAGTCAACCAGTTGACGTTGTGAAGCAAAGCTAGCGTCGTGTCAATTGGCAGATAAACATAGATTTCACTACAAAGGAAGCTTTTAAATTGCGTTTGCATAAGATGGACGCAACTCCCCATCAGTGATCCAATGTGCATCGAGATGGCTAACTACCACGCACTTTCCAGATTTTCTAAAGTAACACTTTAGAGAAGACACTTAGAGAGGAATGAAGGAGAGAAATTTACCGGTGAGCCGTGAGAGGATTGTGCGCACTGAACTTTTCGCCCTCCAGCTTAAACAATGCTTGTTTTGCTGCACGATGAACACCTGTCGCTTTCTAATACTTACTTACTTAATTGTAAGTACAGGAAACCTCAAATTGTCGTCGTACAGCAAATTAAGCATGCTTTACGCCGGAGAGGCACACAAAAAGGTCACTGCAGACTATCCGTTCAGTGATCAGTGATCCAATGTGCATCGAGATGGCTAACTCCCATGCACTTCCCAGATTTTCTTAAGTCACACTTTGAAGACGACAGCTGGAGGAATGAAAAAGGAAGATTAACCGGTTAGCCATTAAATTAATTCCCTAATTCTGGAGGTTAGGCAGTTTCACCCGTCTTGCCAGTGCGCCATGCCCCTCACACTGCCTTGCCTCATCTTCACTCGCCTCTAAAGGAATGAAGGGAGAAGAACGGTAGACAAGAACGAAGGGATAAAGATTGATCTGCTAGTCAATTAATTTACTGGCCAATTCTCCAGGTCATGCAGTTTCACCCGCCCGACTCTGTCATCTGTTTAGTTTATGATCACTCAATCGACCGATTGTGTCCATACCCATTAAAACAGGTTTTTCATCTTATAACTTAAGAATGGACCGACTACTCACACCAGAACGATTTGATATGGATCCAAATGCTCCAGAAGCCTCCAAGCAATGGAATCACTGGTTAATTATGTTGCAGAATACTACGACCACGACCGAAATTGTTATACCAAGTAAGTTGATTTCTCAGACGAATTACATCCACCACAATGTTTAGAAATATCTCAGGGAATGTACTCTTTACGAATATGTTATTTGGGTTACTGAAAGACTTACTCAAAAGCTAAAAACGAGGTGCCACTCGCTATTTTCTAACGACCTGCAGACGAGAGCCCGGACAAACCCTCGATCAATTCCCCAAAAGCGGAAGACTGCGATTTCAAAACAGCTACCATAGGGCAGTACCGTGATGACACAATCAGAGACGCCCTTATCAGTGGGCTTTCGTCAAAATAGATTCGGCAGTGACTGTTGCAGCAAAAGACTTTGAACTTTTGGGTAGTGTTTGATCAAACCAGTCTTTGGAATTGGCACGAAGGCATTCGTCAACTATGTCAACACTGGGCAAACGGAGAGTGGAGTGAGGGCAATAAATTTGAGGCGCCCAAAAAAGACCAGGTAAAAAGCGGTAAGAGGTGCAGTTACCTTTATTGTTAGTTCTTTAATCTCTTAAGCGACGCACATTTCGTTGAGAATAAAGCAGCTAGGAAACAGGAGAACTTTATCGTCGAACAACTGTACTTCTGAAAAAGCCATTCCAAGCGACGGTAATACCACTATTTTTACTGTTTATGCATTTCCTACCATTTAATCGGCATTCGCCCATTATGTGTACACAGGGCGAGTGGAGATAACACAAGCCAATGTGAGGGGGATAGTTGTCCTGGGGAAAATGTTTAATCCGACCGATTTAGCCGACTGGAGTCACTTTCATGACGACCACGTAAGTATTCCTTACTCACTTCTGTGTAACTGTGTTCTTAAGTCTCAATTTAGATAATTTGGCAGCCAACTGGGGCTGTGCGAAATCTCTAAAAATCGGATCATTGGTGGAAACTTTCCAGCTAATGAGGACACAATTTGAAAAGATCGTTTGCAGTGACCTCTTTGTGCGCCTGCCAGCCGAAAGCATGCTGACTTTGCTGCACGACGACAACCTTCTGCTTTTTTACACACTTGCATAACTGTAAGTACAAAAAACCGCAAATTGTCGTCGTGCAGCAAAGTAAGCATGCCTTCTGCCAGGAAGGCACACAAAGAGGTCACTGCGAACGATCCTTTCAAAGTGTGCCTTTATCAGCTGGATACAAGTTTTCATCAATGATCCGATCTTTACCCTGAGGAGGATGTGTTTGCATCAATTCCTTTATAAGTGATTCCTTGTTGCGGCTGCCTACAAGCACTCGTCTATCCGCTAAGTCAAACAGGTTCACAGTTCCTGCATTGCAGTCAGGTCCTCTATGCCAGGGCATACAAAAGGAAATTGCCCTCAAACATTTTTCCTCTGAGTCCACCGGGAAGTTTTCGTTTCGAAGCAAAGCTAGCGTTATGTCTGCTAGTAGGAACCATTTAAAGTTCGTTTCAATAAGATGGATACAACTCTCCATCAGTGATTCAGTCTACATTGAAATGGCAAATTCCCATGTACTACCCAGATATTCTACATTAGCAACTTGGAGAAGACTGATAGACAAGAACGAAGGGAGAAAGATTTAGATGCTAGTAATGAAATTAGCCCTCCAATTTTCCAGGTCAGGCAGTTTCACCCGCTTTGCTAAGGCCACAATTCCTCTTACATTGCCTTATCTCGCGGTTGACCTGGGAAACTGTTAAATCTGACCGACCTAGCTCACTGGGTCATAACTTTTATGACGAACACACCTGGCATTGTAGCTTCCAGTTCACCGTGCAGAATATCTGTTGAAAATTGAAATATTTTCCCAAAATTTTTGCTGCAGGTGTATATAAGTAGTCGGAAAAGCCTCCTGTATATGTGGATATACCCGAAAAGGAATGACACGTGGCAGGTGAAAACAATGACACTGTATACTTACACTTCTCCATAAGATGACTATAGCAGTGGTAAGAGCAAGTGATTAAGAGCTAAAAATTAAAATTTAAATCGATAATTCAACCGATAATTTATGCAGTTAACTAACAAACCTAATTAAAATAACAAGCTACACTTAACTTTCGAAATCGAGATGCGCGCTTTGACCTTGACTTCAACGCATTTTTAATTAATTTATACCTGGCTGCTCACACAGAGAACTACTGTTTACACTGTCTCCATTCAATTCGTTTACTCATTTTTAACTTTATTTTGGTAGAACCCTTTGGACACTTAAAATGAAAATTTATATTAGTTTTTGGCTAGCGCACACTTTATGCAACATACGTAAGCCAACTATGAGACAATATGGTATCCGTTTCGGTCTAGCACGCACTAGTCGAAAAAGTAGTTCCGAAGGTTCCCCAAACGAATATTGGGAGAAATAGTGTGGGTTGGACAAGCATCTTACCGCCACAAAGGATATAATGCCCTTATTTTGTGTCTCCTTCCCGAACACGCATCTTGTGGACTCTGAAAATGTTCCTCTTCGCATGTAAAGTGGTTCCTTTTTATAATTAACTAGCGCAAAAGCCCGGCTTCGCCTTCAGGCTTCCTTGCCCATTATAGCCCCTTATGTAAGCAAATGGCATGTGTGTTGTATATGAGAACCCCTTAAAATTATGAAGTACGAGGTGAATAGCTTGGCATTTCTGAGGTTGTTTGACTGGATGTTGTGGGCTCTTGG
This sequence comes from Ligula intestinalis, assembly GCA_036362985.1. NCBI lineage: Eukaryota > Metazoa > Platyhelminthes > Cestoda > Diphyllobothriidea > Diphyllobothriidae > Ligula > Ligula intestinalis. Next base: position 3,851,579 of record JAYGXS010000004.1, on the reverse strand, counting down.
CTCAACTTGTGCGTTGTTTAAACCTATCAATAACCAATTTTGTTGAAACAAAAATGTATGACACAAGCACATTTTCGGTTTTGACGCGTGCCAGCAACTGTCTTGCTAAACACCCTTCAGAGCTCAATTCTCTCCTTACCTGCCGCTGTTTATTTTGCCCTTCAATGACACCTCTCTGGTGATCATTATCGGGCTCAGGAGAATCCAGCAACAATTTGCAAACGAGATGTTCCTCAATTTTTCCACGCGTGGCCCAACGAACTTGGATCCCGATCTTCCCAGAGTCATTCTTTGGCAAGTCGACCGCTTGACTACTGCTGGCTAGGACCGTGAGGGATCTTAGTGAGTTGTATCATTTCTAATCTGTATTGTCATCCTCATATACAAGTTTTGACCACTTTTACCATAAGAATAGTCTAGTTAATCACAAACTAGCAGTTAGCTCACCCTAGAAATTTTTCCATTGTGTATTTGCCGAGACGTTTTGTATATTTTAAGTGATATAGCCTCTACAAATTTGGTGACCCCTTTTCTATTATCATCCATTCAAGTCTATCGAGCTTACGTGTTTCTAGTCTCTATCTCAGTATAGAAGACACGCTTCTTGGAAATTATTCAATAATTTACTATATATTTCCAAAGTTTGGAATTTTCTACGTGGAAATCCCAATCCGGTCGCTCTGAAAAATTCCTCCGCTGTGAATTATTTCCAAAGTTTGGAAATTGCTTCTTGGACGTGTCGATTTTGTGAAAAACTCCTCTGTGCCACAAAAATCTGCACATCTCCGAATTTCACGCTGAGACTGAGTCCTTATATCACTGTGTTGTTATATACCCTTATTCTAATGCTGTCATAATATTTAGGATAAAGGTGACATTCACGTTAGGATAAAAGTGACTCTCCCAATATTTCTGAGGAAATTTTGTAACCAACCACATTTCATTGTATCTGTCAGGAACTCAATATTTTACTCTGACTTGCTGTAACCTGCTTGTCTCAGTAAACTTGCACTATCTGGCCAATCGATCTTCTCTCCACCTCATTCCTACGGGCTCTTTGGTTTGGCTTCCAACTTAATTGGCAGTATCACACGCAGGTCGCAACAAAAAAAATCTTACATAACATGGAGAGTTTTGGATGCTGCAAGTCCGTTAGCACGAAACGTTTCGCCTCCGCCGGATCTCGAACCCGGGTCGCCAAATCTGGTTATTAGCTGTGTTAGCACCTCAGGCAGCCTGGCCACTTCTACACTGGCCCTTGACAACCATATCAAAATACGACCAGAAAGTAACTGCCGATATGGCCACTTCGATAATTTTATAAATTCTCCACCTCCCACCAAACGGCCAAGATGTCTACTACGTTTACCGAAGTTAGACTGTGAGGACTTCGTCCTCCGCCAGGAGTTTTTGGAGATTGAGCAGGAACTTAACCACGAGCTAAATAAACTGAGACAAGAGATAGCCCATCTAAAAACGCATATTTTTTATACAACGGTTAAAACAGCCCTTTTAGGCCAAAAACCGGGGGTAAATAAAAGTACATATGCTCAGATAGCCTCAGTTGGTAAACCTGAAACTCGCATATCATCTGCCGAACCAAGTAAACCAGCGGGCGTCTCACTCGATTGCAAAGAAACTAAAATAAATCCGCAGTTTATGATATTGACTTGGATTTGGACATATCTGTCGACACGCCTGAAACCTGCATATCGGATCATGTGTCAAGCCCACGGACTATACCATCGTCACTCGCCTTAAGCAACTTTAGCAATTATTGGGATTTGTGTCCTAGCTCCACATCGTTGCTCGACTCTGCACAAGAAAGCGATGACCAAGAGTTTGACAAGATCATAACTCAAAAGAGGCATAAGCCTACGAAAACCAAACGGGTCACGGGTTTGTACTCAGCTTACCCAATAGCCAGTACACCAGGATCGCGTGTACCGGATACATTTGCTTCCTCGGCCAAAACACGTGAGCTTACAACATATGCCCCATTGAGTCGCAAGCAGAAAATATTTGTAAAAGGGGCTCCAGAGTCAGAGTCGTCAATCGCACAAGAAAGAATTGACCATGACGTGGGTCTTATGCGAGTCTACGCCAAACCGTTGCTAAAACCAGGCGAGTTTTCCGCATTCTTAAGGCATTTCGAATAGGGCAGGCTCCAACAGCTCCAGAATCAATTTCTCGGCCGCGACCTCTAAAAGTTATTTTAGAAACTGAAGCACAGGCGAAACTCTTGCTAGAGCGCAAACCATCCTTACGGAGTCTGCATTCGCAAGTTTTTTTTTCAGCCAGATTACGAGTTGAAAGAGCGGAGAAAGATGAGACAGCTAATAATAAAGCTAGAAAAATGGAGAACCAATGGCGAGACAAATCTCAAAATAAGAGAGGGAAAAATAGTTCAGGTCAAAAGGACATCGCCCTGGTCGAAGCCGGTAACAGTGACGGCCTAGCTGTCCCGCCACCGAAACCTCAGACATGCCCTCTTAAATTGGTCGTTTTAAATGCAAGATCACTGATTATTAAAATGCCTCTGCTCCAGACTATGGATTTCGTCAAACACCCAGACATTGTTATGGTAACTGAGACATGGGCATCGGCCTCTGTAGCTGACTCAGAACTCTCTGTTCTAGGCTATGAATGCGTTCGGAACGATCAAAAAAATGGCCAAGGCGGAGGAAGCTGCATCTATATTAAGCAGCCACTTGCATTTCTCCCGTTGGACTATCCACAATTCACAGCGGTGGAGGAGAGCTGCTGGCTACGAGTTGTTCTAAAAAAGCAAATACTCCTTACTTGTTGGCTGTGTTTATCGCCCACTTAATGCCAATGCAGACTACGATCTTTGTCTCTCGCAGGCATTTCATGCCGCAGCTGACTTAAATCTTAAGTATTGCTTGATTGCAGGCGATTTTAACCTTCCTGACGTGCAATGGTTTCTACCATCCGGTCCTTCAAAGTTTGAGAACTTACTTGCGGCAATAGATATCGGCATGTGGGATCAGGTAGTCGATTTTTCCACTCGAGGAGCAAACATACTCGACCTAATTTTTTGTAAGGGATGCGAACCACTTTCAGTGTCATCCTTAGACGCACTCGGGAGTTCAGACCATCTTACAGTTGTTAGTGAACTAGAACTGGAGGCGGATAAAACATTTCCCCAAAAGTATACTCTTTATCATGACTTACGATCAGCAAACACGGCTGACCTAGTGGCACATCTAAACGCTCTCGACTGGTCTGAATTTTTCCAATTTTTGGATAAAAAATGTTTGTACCGATACACTGTACAAAGTGTTGGATTCACTCATCCTCCACATTTTCCCCCGAAAGAAAGTAATACATGTCAAGGATGAAGTGTACCTTCCTCTGTCTTTCCGTCGTAGGCTGCGTATACTGCATCGGCAAAACAACCCTTCCGTTCTGCCCTTGATCACACTGATCTTTGAGCAGGATAAGAAGCTCTCCGAAGAAAAGCAGAGAGCCGACGAAGCCCACTTCGCTGAAAATCCTTCCCATAATGGTGCGAAACTCTTTTCGCGTACAGTAAAAGCGCAGATGAAAACGCAGCACCCCATACTTCAAGATGCTTTAGGAAACCCCATAGCTGACGCTAAGTTGACCGCCGATAGCTTCAATGCGTTCCTATCCAAAACGTTTCCTGAAAGCTCGTTCACTGCACCTCTGGCTATCCAGACTTGGACGGATGCCATATTCGAAACCATAAGTTTTACCGTCTGGGATGTGACTGTAGCCATTCGTCGTTATCGCCAATCTTATAGTCCAGGACCAGATGGCGTCCCAGTTAGCCTTCTTAAAGCTGAAGCAAATGATAACTTTCTGTCTATTCTTTGTAAGGTATTTAATCTTGCTCTTGAGAGCGAAACCTTTCCTTCATTGTGGAAGGAATCGCACATAATGCCTATTCGCAAGCATGGCCGATCGACCTCATTCGACAACTTGAGGCCAATAAATACACTTCCCGCAGCCTTGAAGATCTTGGAGACCTTAATCAAAGAAAAGATGATGCGTCACTTGACAGAGAACAACCTGCTCAATACAGCTCAACATGGCTTTATCGAGAAACGATCTTGTGACACCTGTCAACTCTCAATCTTTGATTATGAACTGCAATCTAGAGACAGTGGTTTTGCCACTTATACCGTCTATTTTGATTTTACTAAGGCCTTTGATCGGGTCGATCATAACCTCCTCCTCCTGAAACTGGCCTCCTTCGGCATAGGTAGCAAGCCTCTGAACTCCATATCTTCCTATTTAGATGCTCGCACACAACGAGTAAAAATTTCTAATGTTATCTCCAACCCCACGCATGTGAGGAGTGGAGTTATGCAGGGTAGTGTACTGGGTCCACTCCTATTTTGACTTTTTGTCAACGACGTTTCAGATTGTTTTCAGCATGGCAGACCCTTCATGTTCGCTGATGATTTAAAAGTCGCTTATCGATATAAACCGGCAGATCGCAACATCGTGCTGGAGCTGATAAAAAAAGGATCTTCAGGACTTCGCCCAGTGGTGTTGCACATGGCGCCTCACCCTTTCATGGCACAAATGTCCCGTCATGGTTGTTGGTGACGATCATCAACCGGAATTAAGCATTGACGGCCACGAATTAAATGTCCCAGGAGTTATCAAGGATTTGGGCAGATCCTACTCTAATAGTCTCAATTTGTCAGAGCACTGTGCCCTGATAGTCTCGAAAGCACGCCGAACCACCGGATTTATCCATAGAAATTTTAAGACTATCAAGGTTAGAACTAACCTTTATAATATGTACGTGAGACCTAGTCTTGAATACTGCTCGCCCCTATTCAGTCTTCTGCGCACTAGTGAATGGAAGAAAATCGAATCGGTGCAGCACTTCTTCACTAGAAGAGTTTTCACTACAGAACACCGTAACTTAACCTACCAACAAAGGTGCGAACTTATAAAGCTGGATCCCCCATGGCTTTGCTCGACTGCAGAAGGGTCTTTTTATACTATTTAAACTTTTGAATGGTCAAACCTTTAATCCCTTAGTTCAATAAGGCAGCTTGAGCACTCTCGACGCGCCAGTCATCGAGACGTATTTTTAATTCTTCCTATGGCACGTACAGTTAAGTACCAGCAATTCTTTTCAGTAAATGCCATATCAATCTGGAATAAGCTGCACAAAAGTATTGAAACCCAGCAAAACTACCCTATGTTTAAGAGAGCTGTAACTAGTTTTCAACATTCAGGACAACTTTCACGAATTTTGTGTGCTGACGCGGTGGAATCTCCATTTCACTCTGATGGCGTTCGTGGACTTTGAACCCCGCCAGGCTTCACTGCTGAAGATAATGCTGCTGAAGCAGCAGCCCGCAGTCTGCTAACCCTTTAGCCGATAGCGCGCAACTTTTGCCGACAACCATTGAAGGAAGATTGAGAACACTGTGTTCTTGTGCCAATCCTCTCCGTCTCGAACTAATGTCCTTAAACGATATGCAACATTTCTCCTGCTGATGAGTCAACTCAGCTTACAACTGTACATTTATTCCGTTTGTATCATACCTTTGAAGGCAGGTTTTTTTCCTAGAAGCAAACTCCCTATCTCACCCAGTATTGACAAAACAAAAAACCTAAAACAAAACCAAGAGGTGCATTACCAACTTTTTGCAATTGCCTGTAAACTGGCATAATAAACATATTATTATTATTTATTCCATTCACCTGTTTTTTCCCGTTTGACTCTTCTGCTCATACGTTTTTCAACATAGGCAACGAATACCACTAATTTCATTATTGCGACGAAGCTGATGCTGGTTCTAAGAACTCGTGTATGCCACCTGGTCAGGGTGAGCCTCAGTCTTATCAGATATCCATTAAGCTTCCCCCGTACGAAGTGCGTGATCCGACGGTCTGGTTCAAACAGATCGAGGCTGTTTTTGCCTCACGTCAGATTACTGGCGAGCGTACGCGTTACGCGTACGTTGTGCAGTACTTACCGTTCGAAATCACTTTCACCGTTCAGGATTTCGTTGATCCTATCCCCAAAGTCAAGCCCTACTCTAGCTTCAAAAAGGCTATTCTCGAGCGTACTGCACAATCTGCCGACAGCAAACTTCGCCAAATCCTCAACAACGTCGAGCTTAGCGACCGAACCCCCTCTGCTCTAATGCGCCACATGCGTCACCTGCTTGCTGGTCGCACCTTAGATGATTCTATTTTCCGTCGCATTTGGATGGATAAATTACCCCACGCAATGCAACAGGTACTCACCCTGCTTGACGATGATGTTCCGCTGAACAAACTCGCGGATCACGCAGACCGCATCCATCAATGTTACCCCGGTACTAGTTCGTACGCTGTAAATCAAGCCTCGACCTCAGTACCTCAGAATGCCGTCTCCCATGTTTGGGCCTCACAATCCGACCGTAAACCTGATAGCCGAACACAGTGAAAGTCCACTAAATCGCTTGGTACCTCATCCTCGTGGTCTACTTCACCTTCTCAACCGATTCGAGACTTTACAGACAACAGAGATGACGACCTGCAGGGTCTTAAAGATACTGTCAGGTCATTGTGCTCTCAAGTGAGCACGCTGTGTTCCACACTCAACCGGCTTCAAACCGCTTGACCTTCTGCAAGCCGCAATCGTTCTAACTTAAAAGAGCGTGCAGGTGACAAGGTCTGCTGGTTCCACCGAACATTTGGCCCGGATGCTATTAAATGCGTCCCGCCTTGTTCTTATGCTAGACGTTCACGTTCGGGAAACGGCGCCGCCAGCCAGTAATGGCGACGACTGGTGCTGGCCACTCGCGACACAGTCGCCTGTTTTACGTGACCGACAAGTCCACAGGGTTCCGTTTCTTGATCGATACAGGTGCAGAGGTTAGCGTTTTACCGCCCCCTCGTTGTCATCGTCTCCAGTAATCGCAGTTTACTCTGCAGGCTGCGAACAACAAATCTATCGCCACGTGTGGACAATGGTCCCTGACTTTAGACCTCAGGCTTTGTCGCCGTTTCCAATGGTTCTTCATTCAGGCCGACATCCTGTCGCCTATCATTGGAGCGGATTTCCTGTCACACTTCGGCCTCACAGTTGACCTTCAACATCAGAAGTGCTAGAACCTACCACTCAGCTGTTTACTCTCGGGGTAGTTTCGCGTGAGCCTTCCGCTGGCATTCACTTGACCGTGCCAAGCCCACCATTTTCTGACATCTTGAGGGATTATCATTCCCTTTCTAAGCCCTGTCAGTTCACGGAGCAGGTTCAACACGCCGTTCGCCACCATATCACTACCACCGGCAGACCGGTCCATGCTCATCCGCGTAGGCTTCATCCTGGGAAGCTGAAAATCGCGAAGAATAAAATTTTAGCACATGTTGAATTTGGGGATTATCCGTCCTTCGTCCAGTCCATGGGCTTCACCATTGCACATAGTTCCCAAAAAGTCATCCAACGATTGGCGGCCATGCGGTGATTATCACGCTCTCAATCGAGCTACAGTCGCGGACCGGTTCCCGATTCCCCATATTCATGACTTTTCCCACGTGTTGGCTGGAAAGACGATTTTTTTCCAAGATTGAACTCGTGCGAGCGTATCACCAAACACCGGTCGCGGAGGAGGACATCCCTAAAACCACCGTCACGACCCCATTCAGCCTGGTTGAATTCCTCCGCATGCCTTTCGGTTTGCGGAACGTGGCCCAAACGTTTCAGTGTTTTTTTCGATGGCATTTTACATGGTCTCTCCTTCACGTTCGTGTTCATCGACGACATCCTTGACGCAAGCTCGTCACCTGAGGAACACGTTGAACACTTACGCCAAGTTTTCGATCGTTTTCAGCAAAATGGTCTACAGCTAAACGTCAATAAGTGTCTTTTTGGCGTCACTTCTCTGGATTTTCTTGGCCATCATTTTGATTAACATGGGATCACACCCCTCCCAGAGAAGGTGCAAAGCGTGTGGTCTTTTCCAGCCCCGAAGTTCATAACTCAGCTCCACCGTTTCATCGGCCTAATCAACTACTAACGACGTTTCATACCGAATTGCGCAGCCACCCTGTCCCCTTTGACGGATCTTTTGAAGTCAAAGACCAAGTCACTTCAACTCTCACCCAGTGCTCTTGAAGCATTGAGGCAACCAAGAAAGCACTCGCGGATGTCACCCTGCTTCATCATCTGAACACCGATGCTGATACACAGCTTATTCGGACCACCGATGCCTCAAACATTTCCGTCGGCGCAGTTCTGCAGCAACAGGTCCACGGGCAATTGCAGCCGCTAGCCTTCTTCTCCCAGAAGCTTCAGCTGGCGCAGACTCGCTGTAGTACTTTCTCGCGTGAACTTCTCGCCATTTTTCTAGCCATCCGAAATTTTCGCCAGCTGCTGGAGGGGAGAGATTTCCAGGTGCACACGGATCACAAACCTCTCTTTTACGCCCTCAAATCTTAGCCAGATCTATAGTTGCCACGTGGAGTACGTCACGTTGACTACATCTCTCAGTTCACCTCAGACATACGCTATGTCCGTGGTACTGAGAATTTCGTTGCTGGTGCCCTGTCCTGTCCTGAGATCAAAGCTCTTATCACCACGTTAGACCTGGCGAAGCTTGCGGAAGCGCAGGTGTTTGATGACTCCATCATTGAAATGCTTGCGTCTTTAGTGCTTCAGCTGCGTGAGGCTCCCCTCCCCACGGCACCAGGATCTATCGTGTGTAATTTTTCTACAGATACCCCTCGTCCTGTAGTACCCTAGTCCTACCGGAAGGTTGTTTTCGACCACTTCGACGTGCTATCCCACCCCGGTGTTCGTGCCGGCCGCAAACTTATCGCAGCCCGTTTCGTCTGGCCAAAGATGAACACCGACATTGCTACCTGGACCAGGCAGTGCTTAGCCTGTCAAAAGAATAAGGTCCAACGACACACCATTTCACCTCCCAGCACGTTCGTGGTTCCCGACGCCTGTTTTCAACGCGTTCACATGGATTTAGTCGGATCGTTACCCCCATCTCGCGGTTTCACGCACATTCTGACCGCTGTTGATAGTTTCACACGATGGCCCATCGCCGTTTCCATCTCGGGTACCTCGGCAGAAAATATTGCCATGGTTTTCTCTACGCACTGGATAGCCAACTTCGGTGTTCCAGCGACACTCACCACTGACCGCGGAAGTCAGTTTACATCTGCACTCTTCCGTGAGTTCACCAAACTGCTCGGGTGCTCGCATATCACCACCACTGCCCATCACCCAGCATCAAACGGTCTCGTGGAACCCCTTCACCGTCAGTTGAAGTCCGCGCTGATGTCTCAACCTGCCCCGCACAACTGGAGCGACAACCTGCCGTTCGTCCTCCTCGACATTCGCTCAGCTGTTAAGGAAGACATTCAATGCACTGCCGCCGATCTCGTTTACGGCACATCCCTCCGTTTACCTGGTGAGCTCGTGCAGTCTTCCTCCGTCACTTCTGACGCCACGAACAACTTCGTGCAACAGCTGCAGCAACACATGGCCGCACTGCGCTCAACCCCCACACGCGCGACACCTCGGCACGTTTTCGCGCACGATGACTAGCACACAACCCCATTCGTGTTCGTCCGGCACGACGCAGTTCGCAGGCCCCTTTTCCCACCATACGATGGTCCTTTCAAAGTGCTTGAACGGAAGGACAGATATTTCGTCATTCAAAAGGCTGATGCTACTGATACGATCTCCATCGACAGACTGAAGCTGGCCTACGTTGAATGCACGACACCATCACCTGGTCCGTCCACTTCCACGGCACCTTCGCTCTGCACTCCACCTGCTGCCCCCAGCCCACCACCACCCTCCCTACCCGAACCTTCCCCCGATCCTCTCACCCCCTCCATCTCCTTCCCCACCTTCCACTCGTTCTGGTAGACATGTTCGTTTTCCTACCAACTTGCGAGACTTTGTTGTTTAACCTTTTTGTACATCCTCTTTTGTCGAGCGTTTGTTACCCACCAACGCTCTGGTGGGGGATTTATGTGGGCTCTTGGCTCAACTTGTGCGTTGTTTAAACCTATAAATAACCAATTTTGTTTAAACAAAAATATAGCACACAAGCACATTTTAGGTTTTGACGCATGCCAGCAACTGTCTTGCTAAGCACTCTCCAGAGCTCAATTCTCTCCTCACCTGCCGCTGTTTATTTTGCCCTTCAATGACACCTGTCTAATGATCATTCTTGGGCTCAGGAGAATCCAGCAACAATTTGCAAACGAGATGTTCCTCAATTTTTACACGCGTGGCCCAACGAACTTGGATCCCGATCTTCACAGAGTCATCTTTTGGCAAGTCGTCTGCTTGACTACTGCCGGCTAGGACCGTGAGGGATCTTAGTGAGTTGTATCATTTCTAATCTTCATTGTCATCCTCATATACAAGTTTTGACCATTTTTCCCATAAGAATAGTCTAGTTAATCACATACTAGCAGTTAGCTTACCTTAGAAATTTTTCCATTGTGTATTTGCCGAGACGTTTTGTATGGTTGAAGTGATATAGCCTCTACAATGTACAGTATGTGTATGCTCAGAATGAGTAATTGAGGAAAAAGTAGCGATGAAAAATCGTTACTTTACTAAAAATATTGTTTAAATATGTAAATCCGAAGGCTGCGCAATCAAATAAAATTTCATAGTAGTTATTCAGGATAATTATGATATTGACAATGACTAAGTCACACTTGATGGAGTAGTGACGATCCATTCAACGCATCTCGAGGTTTCTCATGCATGCAGCGAGGTGATCCAGTGTGGCTTTACGGTAGCATTAAAAATTGACCACGACCATTATTACCACCAAAATTAAGTAAATTGTCTCTTAGGTGGATGAAGTTGTCCACACGAAGTTCTTTTTGGTGTGTCCGAAAATAGCAGTCACTCTGTTTCTACTTTGGCAAACATATCAACAGCATGCATCTCCAAGGCGGACTTGAAACAATTCACATAGCTGATGCGTTGGTGCAGGATAGCTTGAAGGAACGGTATTGTATGATGCTTCGAGCCTGGATACACTCGGGATCGGCTTTTAGCTTGAAGTTTGATGTCTTCTACGAAGAATATTTGTAGAAATTTCGGCTCACCACCATGGGGAGGTAGCAATGATCCAAATTTGACCTTCCACCTTAAAGATTGGCTCAAACTCAACCATATTAACAATGTTGGCACCAAAAGGAGGTCATTTGAAGCGCCCCGTTGTATTTTCTAATGTTCAAAAGAAGATGTTTGCAGTCGTTGGTATCAGCAGCAAGCAATCTTTGTAGCAGTTCTGGTGGTTGAGGGAAGTTATTTAGTAAAACTTTGCCAGTAGAGCAGCACATTCCGTTTGTTTCACCAGTCCATTTTTTCGCCTGACAATGTCCACAAACTCTCCCCATCTTCCCAATCGAAACATTTGCAGTGAGGCTGAGTTCCATATTTAAGCATTTGCAGGAGCAACCAACAGGTCATAGTCGCCATACCTTATTTGAATTGGTTGCGAGCTTAAGTTTTCAGCTTCGGTTTTGCGTCAATTCACTCGTTGTGGTGCTTGCATAGCCAGATGTGCGCTTCTACGTGCAGGTTATTTCCTTTTGTCCACGTCGCGACTTTCTACTCCCATTTTGCTTTCTTCTTCGTAGAGTTTGGACTCCGGTTTCTTGATAGCAATTATTTTAGTGGCGAATCGTATCTTCATGTCTTTTTTTGTAGCATTTGATTTTCGCTTACTTAGGAGCGTAGAAGTAGTTGACGCATGGCGTTAGTCTCCATCCATAGCCTTCTTTCTTCATGCGTTTCTTGTAAACGTCTATTAGAATTGGTGATTTTCTTCTTTTCTTTTGTCTGTACTTGTCTTCTTGCTGCTGTTCTAGTTCCTTTTCTTCCTAATAAGGTAGAACCTATAAATCAATTATTATTTTGAACAAAATTACTTAAGCTGGGAGAATAATAAATTTGCAACGTTGCCTTCAGTCAAAGGCCCATAATTTGTCGTGTTGTTCATGTTTATAAAATTTCTATCAATATCACTGTTGTTCATAATGATAGTTTGATAGGGTTAAATCTAAAATGGATTGATATGGTAGGTCATTCAATCTAAACTAAGAGCTAACCGACATTCAGTTTGATCGGGCCAGCCGGATTATGCACTAACTGCGTGAAGGTGTGGCAGATAACCGCATTACTGTGGGCTGGCTGGCTAGTAACCCTTGTTGGATAAGGAGCCCCGCCGGTTAGGTCTCAAGCCCAGCAGCGTGGTCGAGAGGGGCTGCTCCGTCGTCAAAAACAGAGATGCAGAGGAGGGGAGGCCGATTCACCGTAGGGAGTTTTGATGTAGCAGACCTTGGTCGACGTGAGGGAGGGTGGGAATGCGGTCGAAGACGCGTCTGCTGCGGTTCCCCATTACTATGGGGGAGAGGTGGTGCTTCAAGTGGCCGCGACTACCTGGACGCAGGTATGTGGGTCAAAGTAGATTTGGGTCAAGTGATTTACGGTCAGCGAGCCTGAAACAGCCGCCTGCCACCAATGATAAGGGGGACAAACACATACACATCAACACCGGCACCGTCCCTGAGTGATCGACGAATAGACCGGTGCGCGATAGGTGGGCGGACGGCGCGTCTCATTTGATTGACATACGGACAGGCGCATTTTAGCATACGATATACTCTATCCAAGAACCTGAGATAGGACTTTCCTAACTGTAACGAACCAATAAATAAGAACAAAGTCGTTTGCAGATAAAAGCACGTGCTTGTTCAATGTGTAATTTAAAAGTTGTTAAGTTTATGCAAGGCATAATTAACTAAGTAAAACAACGGAGCAGTTCAGTTTCACTTTAATACTTCCCCTCCTAGGAGAACGGAGTTCAGAAAAAATGTTAAAATGTTAATAATATGGGTGTTAAGCATATGTTACAAGTTGGTAACGGTCGAGGAAACGGACATGACGTCCGCTGCGTGTAAGGAGAGGGGGATTTGAGATGGGAGAATGCGTATGGTTGGCACGTGTGAGTTGATTTGGGGATAAAGGAATTGCCAATGTGTCGGGTGGAGGTTGTTCGGTTGGGGCCGTCGAAGGAGGATCGGTATAAGCTGCCTTCAGACGATCGACTGAGACTGCGAAATATTACCTTATATGGACCGTCGTAGGGTTGTTGTAGTGGTCAGCGAACACGATCTACGCGAACAAATACAAAGGTACATGTTTCTAAGTTAGGGTCGATGTATGACTTACTTGTTGAAGTAAGTGGAGGAATTGCACGCAGATGAGACATGGCTTGGCACAGTCTTTTCACATAATCCATGGAATCCAGGTCGGCTGAGCTTTGAGAGTGCCCGTAAAAGTCACCGAGGATCCGTAGGGTAGTACCGTAAACAAGGTCGGCAGAGGAGTACTCCAAGTCAGGCTTGAGGGCAGTACGAATGCCAAGCATGACCAAAGGTAGGTGCTCGCTCCAATGGGAAGGATTGTCGTGAGCTCGGAGCGAGGCTTTTAGTTGACGATGGAAACGTTCAAATAAGCCATTTGATGATGGTGGTTGGCTGTCGTACGTATGTGGGAGCATGGGAGTATGTAGGCAGCCCGGCCACTTCGACACGGGCCCTTGACAACCATGTTAAGATACGACCAGAAAGTAACTGCCGATATGGCTACTAAGATAATTTTATAAATTCTCCACCTCCCGCCAAACGGCCAAGATGTCTACTACGTTTACCGAAGTTAGACTGTGAGGACTTCATCCTCCGCCATGAGTTTTCGGAGATGAAGCAGGAACTTTACCACGAGGTAAATAAACTGAAACAAGAGATAGCCCATCTAAAAACGCATATTTCTTATACAGCGGTTAAAACAGCCCTTTTAGGCCAAAAACCGGGGGTAAATAAAAGTACATATGCTCAGATAGCCTCAGTCGGTAAACCTGAAACTTGCATATCATCTGCCGAACCAAGTAAACCAGCGGGCGTCTCACTCGATTGCAAAGAAACTAAAATAAATGCGCAGTTTACGCCATTGTTACTCGGCTCAGGCAGCACTAACAATGATCTGCATTTGCGTCCTAGCGTCACATCGTTGCTTGATGCTGCACTAGAAAGCGATGATACAGAGGTCGATTAGATCATGAAGCCAAAAAGCAAAGGGCTAGAAAGGGTCAAAAGTCTAAATGGGCCAGGAATGCGCAGTCAGCTAACCCAAAAACCGGCACATCAGGACCCATCAAACCTTTAGTACCGAATACAGATGGCCGCTTGGTCGGAACTCGTGAGCTCGCAACAAATGCACCAGTGAGTCACAAGCAGAATATAGTTGTAAAAGGGGCTCCAGAGATAGCGTCAACAATTGCAAAAGAACGAGTTGACGCTGATGTTGACTTGGATTTGGACATGTCTGTTGACACGCCTGAAACCTGCATATTGGATCATGTGTCAAGCCCACGGGCTACACCATCGTCACTCGGCTTAAGCGACACTAGCAATTATCAGGATTTGCATCCAGGCACCACACCGTTGCTCGAATCTGCACAAGAAAGTGATGACCAAGAGTTTGACAAGATCATAACTCAAAAGAGGCATAAGCCTAAGAAAGCCAAACGGTTCACGGGTTTGCATTCAGCTTACCCAATAGCCAGTTCATCAGAACCGCGTGTACCGGATACAATTGCTCCCTCGGCTGAAACACGTGAGCTTGCAACATATGCCCCATTGAGTCGCAAGCAGAAAATAGTTGTAAAGGGGGCCCCAGAGTCAGAGTCGTCAATTGCACAAGAACGAATTGACCATGACGTGGGTCTTATGCGGGTGTACGCCAAACCGTTGCTAAAACCAGGCGAGTCTTTCCGCATTCTTAAGGCATTTCGAATAGGGAATGCTCCAACAGCTGCCAAATCAACTTCTCGGCCACGACCTCCAAAAGTTATTTTAGAAACTGAAGCACAGGCGAAACTCTTGCATGAACGCAAACCATCCTTACGGAGTCTGCATTTGCAAGTTTTTTTTCAGCTGGATTACGAGCTGAAAGAGCGGAGAAAGATGAGACAGCTAATAATAGAGCTGGAAAAAGGGAGAACCAATGGCGAGACAAATCTCAAAATGAGAGACGGAAAAATAGTTCAGGTCAAAAGGACATCGCTCTCGTCGAATCCGGTAACAGTGACGGCCTAGCTGTCTCGCCACCGAAACCTCAGACATGCCCTCTTAAATTGGTCGTTTTAAATG
>JAYGXS010000004.1:3814090-3831375 GCA_036362985.1 Ligula intestinalis | reverse complement strand
AACAAAAGCAATACTGGCCGCAACATAGGGAGTTTGTTTAAGGTTTTTTTTCCCGGTCTTCGAGGTGTTTGAAGGCACCCAAGATGTGCATTACCAACTCTTTACAATTGCCTGTAAACTGGCATAATAAACATATTATTATTATTATTATTATTATCAGAGTAAGTCAGTAGGGCTGTTAAAATGTCTAAACTGGAATTGTTGGCCTCGATCGGCGGATATAGTTGAGGGGATGCCATAATGGGAGATCCAATTTTCCAAGAAGGCGTAAGCAACCGAATCTGTAGTTATATCAGTTATGGGGGTCGCAATGGGCCAACGAGTGAATCGGTCAATGGCAGTTAGTAAATAGTTGCAACCACGCGATGTTGGCAAAGGACCTTCGAAATCGATATGGACATGTGCAAAAAGTGCATCGGGTGCAAGAAATGGGCCAATTGGGGCTTTGTTGTGTCGCCCAACCTTGGTTTTCTGACAAGCCAAACATGATTGCCTCCACTGGCGGATATCAGTGTTCATGCTTGGCCAAACGAAACGCTCGCTCAACAGGCGCTGGGTACTGTGGATGCTGGGATGAGCAAGATTGTGCGTTGCAGTAAGTACATCTCGTCTCATCTTGCTTGGCACTACAGGTCGGGAAGCACCGCGCGATATGTCACATAAAATTGTACCAGGGTTGGTGGATATAGGAATAGCTTTGAGTTGAAGACTGGTATGCTCAAGGCTTTCAGTGAAGTTCTGCTGATTTTGCAGTTCTGCCGTGCGCTTCAATTCGATAGAAGGCTGAGTGATGAAATTAATTCCAGGTCGAGAAAGACAGTCAGCAACTTGATTATAAAAACCTTTATGAAATCTAATATCTGTGGTAAACTGACAAATAAAATCAAGATGACGGGCCTCATGGGGTGATTACTTGTCAGAGGAAGTGAAAAGGGCATAAGTAAGAGGCTTGTAGTCTGTGAAGATACAAAAATCTCTTCGCTCAATAAAGTTGCGGAAATGTTTAATGGTTAAATAAATGGCAAGGAGTTCTCTACCAAAAGTGCTCATGCGAGTTTGTGGGTGTGTCAGTTTGGAAGAGTAGAAAGCCAAGGGCTGGATGTCCGTGGGTGTCTGTTGTTGAAGGGCGGCACCTATGGCGCGATTGGAGGCATCAGCAGTAAGGAAGAGCGGTGCATCAGGTATAGGGTGAACGAGGGCTGTTGTATCTGACAGAACCTTTTTGACACGATTGAATGCGTCGACTACTGTGTCGGGAAACGAAAACTTGCGGTCGCTTCCGCGTAAAAGGTTTGTAGGTGGTAACATCAGTTCAGCCCAATGCGGGATGAAACATCGATAGAAATTGACAAGGCCTATAAAACGGCGCAGTCGTTGAAAAGAAGTGGGAGTAGGGAACTCGCGAATAGCTGAAACTTTAGCATCTAGGTGATGACAACCAAAAGCATCTACGCAATGTCCTAGGAAAAACAGTGACGGTTCACCGAAAACGCATTTAGATGCGTTGATGAAAACATTAAATTGGATGAATCGCTCAAAATGAGATGGAGATGTTGAAGGTGCTCATTTTCATTGGAACTTGCTACCAGAACATCATCGACATACTCAAAAACGAAAGGTAAGTCGCGGAGGACTTCGTTGATGAAACGCTGAGAAGTTTGAGCGGAGTTACGTAGTCCAAAGTGTATCCTAACAAACTCAAGCAGACCAAACGGTATAGTGATCGCCATTTTCGAAATGTCTTCTGGAGCAATGAGTATCCGATGGAAGGCTTTTACTAAGTCAATACTGGAAAACACTGTTGCTCCTGATAGGCTAGATGAAAAGTCGTGTAAGTAGGGTAAGGGATATCGATCAGGTACAGTGCAGGTGTTCAATCGTCGATAATCTCCGTAGGGGCGCCAGTCAACGAGAGACTTTTTACATCATGTGACTGAATTCGGCCTTAGCGATAGCTAACTTGTCAGCGGCTAAGCGATGAGGATGATTAAAAATGGGTGGTCCGGAAGTTAAAATATAGTGGACAACAGAATGCGAGGGTTGTGCGATAGGAAAAAATTCAGAAAGTAACCAATGATAGGAAGAAGACGAAGGGATTGCTGAAATGCGTGGATTAGGGGATGAAAGGGTACGAGTAGAACATTTACAGTATAAAGATGTCTTAAGATCAACTAGTTTATGGGACTTGATGTCAACTAGAAGACCGAAAAATGAGAGAAAATCGGCACCGAGAGTGGCGGTATGAACGTCAGCGACATTAAATATCCAACGAAATGAACGTCGCAGACCCAAATCTACAGTTCATTAAAAGTTTTAATGGGAGAACTGTTGGCTGCTTGAAGGAAAAATGAAGAGTTTGGGGACTTACGGTCAGTTGAAGTAGGTGAATAAGGGAAATCTGCGACCCAGTATCGACGAGGAAGTTACGGCAGGAACTCCTCTCATAGATGTACAGCAGGCGATTGGTAGTGGATGGGCCGATCACGTTAGTCACCTTCACTGGTCGGGAGGAAAGCTTTCTACACGAATGTGAGTTGTATGTGCAGGAAGTTTAGCAATGGTGGGCGTGAGAACCCTAATTGTGATGGTACCAACAGAAACCATCAATTGTAATTTCGCGTGGAGTGAGAGACCTCAGGTGTCCAGTACACGAAAGAATACTTTTGTAGACGCGAGTGGCTCGAAGCTGGGCAGTTTCAAAAGTGAGCGCATCAATGCGTGACATTACGTCTTGGATCGTAGGTGGGGGCGTGAATTGACTTGCGGGAGGTGTGAACGTGATGTTAATGCCCAAATCAGCGCGACGTGTTTCATCGGTCAAAAGGTCACAAACTGGGGTCGTGTTCGGTCCCATTTGACGCCAGAATAAATAAAGCCCTCTTGTTGGTTGAACAACGATAACATTGCATGAATGCATTCATTGTAAACCTTGAAAAAATTTGCGGTCAGTAAAAATGAGAGCTGTGAAGCCGCATAAGAAAGCGCAATTAAAAGTCGGAGTCACCAATGTTAGGATACGATATAGCCCATCCAAGAATCTGCCATAGGAATATCCTAACTGTTACGAACCAATAATTTAGAACAAAGTCATTTGCAGATAAAAGCACGTGCTTGTTCAATGTGTAATTTAAATTTTTTAAGTTCATGCAAGGCATAATTGACTAAGTAAAACAAAGAAGCAGTTCATTTTCACCACACGCGCTTGCCTGCGTGCGCGCGTGTGTGTGTGTGCCCACGCCTCGTGATCGACTTACAAACAGCTGCCTGCCACCAATGGTAACGGGGACACACACAGACAGATAGGTAGACAGAGACCTTACTGAGAAGAAGAAGAAGACTCGAACGCTGGGACAATATGTTTATTCGCCTGACATTTCGATATCCGTCGCGGATTCGTCATCAGAGACACGAGTAGCTACTCATGTCTCTGATGACGAATCCGCGACGGATATCGAAACGTCAGGCAAATAAACATATTGTCCCAGCGATCGAGTCTTCTTCTTCTGCTCAATTGCTTCCTGGGACACGGATGTTCGCTTGTATTGGCAGAGACCTTACTTTTATTGAGTATTCAGTTTGAGTTCCATGTATGTTTTTATTATCCTCTGGAGAGTAGATATTTGCAGCCATTTTTCATCGGCTCTCCTTTTCAACACTCATTGCGAAATGTTAAAAAATTCTCTGATTTGCAACCCTGATGGTTGTCTTTGCCGTCTCTGGTAATGTTTGTGGCGGTTCTTTCTGTTTTCACCAGCTTGTCAGTAGACTCTGCAGCCCGCAAGGTCGCACCTCGTTACTTCTGCCGTTCCCTCTTTGTTTCGACCCTGTTTACTGCGATGACCTCCTTCGGTCTCTAGCCAGTCGGATGCCGGATGGACAGAAGGGAGATTGGACTCCAAATCAAGGATTGGAATATAATTCAGATGAAGAAGTCATATTGGTGGGGAAAACCCTTATCAATGAAGTTTGGGTCTCGCCAACGCGACCAGCAATAAAGGTGGCAGAGGCGAGATTCAGAACATGGCGATGATATACACGAATGCACTGAGTCCATTCAATAAATTGGATGAACTCAAACTGGTCTTAGACCATCTGAAAACTGACCTGATAGCGCTAACTGAAACATGGTTAAATGAGCAGAGATCAGATGCAGAAGTCGGGCTGGAAGGATTTTAGCTTATCCGCATGAACTGACACGGATGTAAGAATGGGAGAAGCGCAATGTTCATACGTGACGATATCGGCTACATTCCAGACAGCTGGGCATCACGCAGGCACAATTCCTGCGAAATAATAAGTTGCAAACTGAGAGTCCAAAAAACCAACCTGACGTTCATAGTGCTCTAGTATACAAACCCCCAGGATAACGAACGGACGAGGACGACGCACTCATCACTGAGGTAAAACAAACCTGCTGCAGTAAAATGCCTGAATACTTCGAGATTTTAACTCTCCAGACATAACTCAGGAATTGATGCCCAGTTCGCGATCAGAGAACTCATTTGAACAGAAACTGCTTAATGTGGTAAGTGATCAATTTTCTATCCAACATAATCAAATGGGCACGCGCTTCCGAAGTGGATCTCAATCTCGTCATTAGTAGCGATTAAAACTCTTTCCTTGGATTGAATTCTCTGACTCTTTGTGGCCGAAGTGATCATTACATTCTTGTCTGGGAGAACAGCCGTTTCTCGGTCCCCGTCGCTCATGCAATAAGCGGAGGAATTTATGGAAAGGGGATTACCTTTAAATGCAAAGACTACTTAATAATAATATGCTTATTATGCCAGTTTACAGGCAATTGTAAAGAGTTGGTAATGCACCATTTGGGTGCCTTCCAACACCTCAAAGACCGGAAAAAACCTGAAAAAAACTCTTAATGTTGCAGCTAGTGTTGGTTTTGTTTCAGGTTTTTGTTTTGTCAATACTGGGTGAGATAGGGAGTTTGTTTCTAGTGAAAAAACCTGCCTGCAAAGGTATGATACAAACGGAATAAATGTACAGTTGTAAGCTGAGTTGACTCATCAGCAGGAGAACTGTTTCATATAGTTTAAAAACATTAGTTCCAGACGGAGAGGGTTGGCACAAGAACACAGTGTTCTCAGTTTTCCTTCAATGGTTGTCGGCAAAAGTTGCGCGCTATCGGCTGAAGGGTTAGCAGACTGCGAGCTGCTGCTTCAGCAGCATTATCTTCAGCATGAAGCCTGGCGGGGTTCAAAGTCCACGAACGCCATCAGAGTGAAAGAGAGATTCCACCGAGTCAGCACTTAAAATTCGTGAAAGTTGCCCTGAATGTAGAAAACTAGTTATAGCTCTCTTAAACATAGGGTAGTTTTGCTGGGTTTCAATACTTTTGGGCAGCTTATTCCATATTGATATGGCATTTACAGCAAAGAATTGCCGGTACTTAACTGTACGTGTCATAGGAAGAAATAAAACTACGTCTCGATGACTGGCGCGTCGAGAGTGCTCAAGCTGCCTTATTGTACTAAGAGGATTAAAGGTTTGACCATTCAAAAGTTTCAAAAGTAAAAATTGACTGTTCTGCAATCTACGAAGCCACAGGGGATCCAGTTTTATAAGTTTGCACCTTTGTTGGTAGGCTAAGTTACGGTGTTCTGTAGTGAAAACTCTTCTAGTGAAGAAGTGCTGCACCGATTCTATTTTCTTCCGTTCACTAGTGCGCAGACGACTGAATAGGGGCGAGCAGTATTCAAGACTAGGTCTCGCGTACATAGTATAAAGGCTGGTTCTAACCTTTATAGTCTTAAAATTTCTAAGGATAAATCCGGTGGTTCGGCGTGCTTTCGAGCCTATCAGGGCACATTTCGAGACTATCTGGGCCCTGACTGAATGGAGCCCTGCGTGCGTACCCGACCCGAATGACGGCTGGTGCTTCTTTAGGAAACTAACACAGCAAGTACTATACAACTGTTGCCCGCCTAAAAGGTTTGCGAGTCACCCGTCCGGAATGGGTGACATCGATCATAAAAATGTGCTTCAGAGCGAAAAGAAAAATTTGGAAAGCATATGCCAGGTACCAACAACTCAAACACTTCTCCGAATTTAAGACACAACGAAATATATGCCGCAAACTGCTACGAAAAGAACGATTTGTCTTCGAGACAGAACTTGTCAAGAGGATAGCTAACTACCCATAAAAGATTATTTTCTTACGTGATTAAGACAAAACGTAATCGAGATCCCATTTCTTGACTGAAGAATAATCAGGCAATCGATAACTCAGATCAGACACCTCTTCTCTAACTTTTTTGTCTGTGCATATCAAGGAGGTGCCTTTTAACGAGGATGTACAGCGATAGATCGTCCCAGCGGTGGATAAAATTTGCACGTTCTCGTTCGCAACAAACGCAATAAGAAATGTCCTGCGACAACTACTGTCCAATAAACCACTTGGTCCGGATGGCTTATTAATGAAACTTCTGAATGAGCTCGCAGAACATCTGGCCTCCCCACATTCCAAGATCTTCAAAAGTTCGATGGAGAAGGGAGCTCTGCCTACTGACTGGAAGCTGGCCAACATAACCTCCCTTTATAAAGGAGGAAACAGAGCGTAAATCTCACAAGGATTTGTTGCAAACTACTCGAAAAAGTAAGCAAAACGGAACCAATGAGGCACATCGAGGAAAACAACCAGCTAAGTGTAGAGCAACACCGATTTCGAAGTGGCTGAATTTTAAGTCACTTTATTAAATAAATAAATTGTATATTTAAGACCCAAGGAGCCCTTTCATTACAAACTTAGAGCTATCGTGAAAATAAAATAAATAAATAAAATAGGTAATCACAGATTCGCGTAATCACCTGTAGGACAACAGGAATTAGTAGTATGTTGCGCGTGGTAAGATGGTAAGTTAGATCCGATTAACAACGAACTCTTTTATAAAATAATTTTCTGGGCAGTAAAAAATCTCCTGCATTGGTGGATGAGTTCAGCAAGCCACCGATTTCCAAAAAAATGCAGGGGAAAAAACTGCCTTAATAGGGATGCAGTTAGGGTGGATCCTGCAGTTCAGGTTTCGGGACGCATATTGTCATGGGAAAAGTATTATAGCGGTGAGTTAAGAAGGGGTCTGTCAGTCGGTCAGTACATTTGAGGAAAATATATGATTGTGCCTTTGAACTCCCTATTTGTCACATCAAAATCTCAAGAATTATAAACAATGTTAACAAGTTTTCAGTCAGGAAAATATAGACCATCACATGGTGCAGTGGTGTTTCAAGGCTAATTTTTTACATAGTTGACGGAGTGCTGTAGCATGTGTTTATCAAGTCAGTCTTTGAATGTCTCCATAGATTGGGACATAGCAATCGCATCGGGAAGGTTATTGACACGGATTTACGACCCCATTAGAGAAAAAATACTTCCCCATATCCAATCGTCCCTTGGGCACATACAGTTTGAAGGGATTTCCCCGGAGATTAGTTGTAGTGGTAGTGAACCTTGGCCTCTTACGAATTTTGTAGCCCGCCGCTGCACCCTTTCAAGTACGTTATAATCCTGCCGCATCCACGGTCTCCAGGCTTGAATCACGTATTCAAGATGTGACCTTATTAAAGTACCAAAGATTTTCGAGAAACTGTCTTCATCAAAAACAAGAATGCCCGCTTGATGGCGAAAAGCATTGAAATTGCCGTTTCAGCGACCTTACAACATTGTGTAGAAGGTTTGAGGTTGTCTGTGATCCTGATGCCAAGATCTTTCTGCATTTCTGCCTCTTGGAGCGGGATTCCGTTCAGATGGTACGGTCGCGCATCAGGGACCGGATTTTGATTTCCCAGGCACAGCAGAGTGCGTTTGTTTGAATTGAAGGCAGCAGCCATCTATGCTACCAATCGTTTAATCATCAAAGATTTTCCTGGAAGTTATCTTCCTCGGCAGCACACTCGATAACCTTCCATGTTCTAAATCATCTGCAAACATGACACACTCACAGTCCAATTCCAGTACAAAATTATTAACGGATAGTTGCGATCGTGGCGGCTCCTCCTGGTTTCGTCGCGTTGATAACGGCCCCGGAAATTGACAAAGGCGTATCGTGGTCGCAGCTCCGATTTTTCGAGATGTTCTCGTGATTCCGCAGTCTCATCCTCGTCCCCGAATGGTCCGGATGGACCGCCTAACCTGCCGCCAACATTAACAGTTGCATCCTGACATATCCTTAAAACACTTTCTCATACGAGCGACAGTTTTTCTCCTAAAAACCACAAGCTACATTCCATTTTGTGAATTGTGAGCCATGCCTTAGGAGTTTTTTCACTGTCTACACTTTTTGCTCAGTTAAACCTGCTGGCTCCTGCTAACTGATATAATCCCATCTGATTATATTACTTGGAACAAGTGAGTAGCCACCCACAATTACTTAAACTACGTTCTTTGAAATATTTGCATTTTCGATGCATTTCTTAACTACTGTGTACCGATAAGGAGTTCAAAGGCGTTTGCCTATATTTCCCATAAAAATTGACTTGACTTGACTTGACCCATTATTCTCAACTTATACAGGAGACGTTGGCGTGGCACATTGTCAAAGCCCTTCAGGAAATCAATGTAGGCCACATGTACGGTTTCTTTTGCATCCTTATAACCTAAAATGGTCGCGGAGATGTCGGGCCTCACTGCATTGAGTCTGGATTCTTCTGAACAGCTTTTTCACACAGCTTCGTTTTTGAGTCACATAATGGTTGCTATGAAAACTGAGAAGCTGGGCGGTGTAGACCTGTAGACCTTCGTTTCTAATTTGCCGTCGGGAGTTCGCATGACGAGTACGTTGAGGAAGGGTAGCTTCTCAGACTTTTCTTCTTCCCTCGTGAATTGTAAATCTGGGAAACCGAGTTGAGAAGATCATGGAGAAGTTGCGGCATGTCCGTTAGGGCAATAAAGAACGTGCCGTCAACATAATGGTGCCAAAAGATCGGGGCTGCTATGTAAAGGCGACCGTTTTAAGCTCTTACGGGACAAATTCCGCTATTAAATAAGAAATTGGAGAGCCCATCGCTGTTCAAGTGATTTGTTCGTAAGTCACTCCAGCAGAAGTGAAGTATGTCTGTAATGGACCTCAGCGCCGCCGTTGACTCATCAAGCCAACGCTGCGGTTAACGTGATGGCAGGGCCCTGGCTTATCTATCACTCAAGGTCCGAATGACTACCAAACACACCCAGTCTCGCTTGTGTGCACTTTGCGCTGTGCAACCAAGCACCACCAGTCTACCGAGATAAAGCGAGTATTCGGCGACTGCCCGGGATGACTGCCGTCAGAGGACACTTAGGAATCCGCCTTCAGTTGGTGCGGTCGCGCCGGCATCACCCGGTACCACGGGCCTCACGGTCGGATGCCCTGCAAGACCTATTGACAACTTTCTCCTTAAACTTCTGTACAGAATATATCGTTCCTCTTACTCTGGCCTTCCCAAGACTTCGCCCATCTCCTAAGGAACCGGACCTGGAAGATTGTAGCTGTAAGGGGTTAACCGTGATGGCCTTAAAACTTATATCTCGTCTTGCGAAATTCGAACAGTCTCATGAGATGTTCAACTTTGAGTGAGTTTTGGGTTTTGCCATACAGCTCCTCAAGTTTCCTTAGGTTTCGGGCCAAATCCGGTGAACTGGCTGTACTTAGTGATGTCACGTCAAGGGAAACCATCATTTGGTCCGATTGAATCTTTCAGCCATGGAGGTCTGCCGGGAATTAGAAAGCTGAATGGACCGAGGCATCAGAGTTTTCTTGGAGGGATTTTAGTTACGAGTGCATCCATTTTGCCAAATTTTAGATGGAGCTGCCTTTTAGGGCAACGATCGCCCGCAATGTAACGTTCGCTTTATGGATCGTTGGCAAAACATAGTAGCAAGCCAAGGCAGTACCTGCTAGTTTCATCAGACGCTTTTTGCTCTCAATGACTACATTTCGACGTTTGAACTTTCTAAGTTATTTATTCAATGATTTTGATACTACTTTTTGCTTCTTAGCTTCGCGCTGGTCTGTAGAATTCTACACCATCAAGCAGAGCTTTGGCTTTCTCATTTAAGTGTTATGAAGTCATGCGACCGTTGACCGTCCCACACCCACGGACAGCATGATAATATGGTCGTCCGTCCTTTGTTCTTTAATGGCTTTGCCTTATTCTTCGACACAAAGTAGGCCGACGGGTTTGTCATCAGCAAGGAGGTGCCCTGTTGTCCTATCGCTGACGATGGACTCTTGTAGGAATTTGAAAGCTCCGACTAAGAAAACGATAATTTTGGTGATCGACCCAGCTTCTTCTTCTTTTTTTTTCTTCTTCTGCTTCTCAATCTGCTAGTGGGGTTTTAAAAGTCTCTGCTCATCTCTCTTATATATACTGAATTTTAATAAACAACGACGGGCAAGAACGGAGCCTTCAATTAAATTGATATCTATTTCATCTGAAGTCTCTCATGCTCATCCGCACCGTAAGCTGCTTGTTTATAAGTAACCTTTAAGGCCCGTGCAAAGGACCATAATCCAGCTAAGATTTGGTGTTTTTGAATCCAGTTCACGGGTTTGCACTCAGCTTACCCAATAGCCAGTACATCAGAACCGCGTGTATTGGATACAATTGCTCCCTCGGCCGAAACACGTGAGCTTACAACATATGCCCCATTAAGTCGCAAGCAGAAAATAGTTGTAAAGGGGGCCCCAGAGTCAGAGTAGTCAATTTCACAAGGACGAATTGACCATGACGTGGGTCTTATGCGGGTGTACGCCAAACCATTGCACAAACCAGGCGAGTCTTTTCGCATTCTTAAGGCATTTCGAATAGGAAAGACTCCAACAGATCCAGAATCAATTTCTCGGCCACGATTTCTACAAGTTATTTTTAGAAACTGAAGCACAGGCGAAACTCTTGCTAGAGCTCAAAAAATCCTTACGGAGTCTGCATTCGCAAGTTTTTTTTTCAGCCGGATTATAAGTTGAAAGAGCGGAGAAAGATGAGACAGCTAATAATAGAGCTGGAGAAATGGAGAACCAATGGCGAGACAAATCGCAAAATAAGAGAGAAACAAATAGTTCAGGTCAAGAGGACATCGCTCTGGTCGAAGCCGGTAACAGTGACGGCCTAGCTGTCCTGCCAACGAAACCTCAGACATTTCCTCTTAAATTGGTCGTTTTAAATGCAGGATCACTGATTAATAAAATGCCTTTGCTCCAGACTATGTTTTTCTTCAACCGCCCAGACATTGTTATGGTAACTGAGACATGGGCATCGGCCTCTGTAGCTGACTCAGAACTCTCTGTTCTAGGCTATTCATGCGTTCGGAACGATCGAAACAATGGCCGTGGCGGAGGAAGCTGCATTTATATAAAGCAGCCACTTGCATATCTCCCGTTGGACTATCGACAATTCACAGCGGTGGAGGAGAGCTGCTGGCTACGAGTTGTTCTAAAAAAGCAAATACTCCTTACTTGTTGGCTGTGTTTATCGCCCACCTAATGCCAATGCAGACTACGATCTTTGTCTCTCGCAGGCATTTCATGCCGCAGCTGACTTGAATCTTAAGTATTGCTTGAGTGCAGGCGATTTAAACCTTCCTGACGTGCAATGGTTTCTACCATCTGGTCTTTCAAAGTTCGATAACTTACTTGAGGCAATAGATATCGGCATGTGGGATCAGGTAGTCGATTTTCCCACTCGAGGAGCAAACATACTCGACCTAATTTTTTGTAGGGGATGCGAACCACTTTCAGTGTCATACTTAGACGCACTCGGCAGTTCAGACCATCTTACAGTTGTTAGTGAACTAAAACTGAAGGCGGATAAAACATTTCCCCAAAAGTATAGTCTTTATCATGACTTCCGATCAGCAAACACGGCGGACCTAGTGGCACATCTAAACGCTCTCGACTGGTCTGAATTTTTCCAATTTTTGGATGTAAATGTTTGTACTGATACACTGTACAAAGTGTTGGATCCACTCATCCTCCACTTTGTCCCCCGTAAGAAAGTAATACATGTCAAGGATGAAGTGTACCTTCCTCTGTCTTTCCGTCGTAGACTTGCGTAAACTCTCTCGTCGTTTGCATCGGCAAAACGCACTTCCGTTCTGCCCTTGATCACACTGATCTTTGAGCAGGCTAAGAAGCTCTCTGAAGAAAAGCAGATATCCGATGAGGCCCACTTCGCAGAAAATCCTTCCCTTAGTGTTGCGAAACTCTTTTCGATAACAGTATAAGCGCATAGGAAAACGCAACACCCCATACTTCAAGCTGCTTTAGGAAACCCTATAGCTGACGCTAAGTTGACAGCCGATAGCTTCAATGAGTTCCTATCCAAAACGTTTCGTGAAAGCTCGTTCACTGCACCTCCGGTTATCCGGGCTTTGACGGGTGCCATACTCGAAACCATTAGTTTTACCGTCTGGAATGTGACTGTAGCCATTCGTCGTTATCGCCAATCTTATAGTCCAGGACCAGATGGCGTCCCAGTTAGCCTTCTTAAAGCTAAAGCGAATGATATCTTGCCGTCTATTCTTTGTTAGGTATTTAATCTTGCTCTTGAGAGCGAAACCTTTCTTTCGTTGTGGAAGGAATCGCACATAATGCCTATTCGCAAGCATGGCCGATCGACCTCATTCGACAAATTGAGGTTAATAAATACACTTCCTGCAGCCTCGAAGATCTTGGCGACCTTAATCAAAGAAAAGATGATACGTCACTTGACAGAGAACAACCTGCTCAATACAGCTCAACATGGCTTTATCGAGAAACGATCTTGTGACACCTGTCAGCTCTCCTTCTTTGATTATGTGCTGCAATCTAGAGACAGCGGTTTTGCCACTTATAGCGTCTATTTTGATTTTACTAAGGCCTTTGATCGGGTCGATCATAACCTCCTCCTTCTGAAACTGGCCTCCTTCGGCATAGGTAGCAAGCCACTGAACTTCATATCTTCCTATTTGGGTGCTCGCACACAACGAGTAAAAATTTCCAATGTTATCTCCAACCCCACGCATGTGAGGAGTGGAGTTATACAGGGTAGTGTACTGGGTCCGCTCCTATTTTACCTGTTTGTCAACGACGTTTCAGATTGTTTGCAGCATAGCAGACCTTTCATGTACGCTGATGATTTAAAAGTCGCTTATCGATATAAACCGGCAGATCGCAACATCGTGCTCGACCTGATAAAAAAGGATCTTCAGGCCTTCGCCCAGTGGTGTTGCACATGGCGCCTCACCCTTTCATGGCACAAATGTTCCGTCATGGTTGTTGGTGAAGATCATCAACCGGAATTAAGCATTGACGGCCATGAATTAAATGTCCCAGGCGTTATCAAGGATTTTGGCATATCCTATTCTGATAGTCTCAATTTGTCAGCGCACTGTGCCCTGATAGTCTCGACAACACGCCGAACCACCGGATTTATCCTTAGAAATTTTAAGACTATAAAGGTTAGAACTAACCTTTATAATATGTACGTGAGACCTAGTCTTGAATACTGCTCGCCCCTATTCAGTCTTCTGCGCACTAGTGAACGGAAGAAAATAGAATCGGTGCAGCACTTCTTCACTAGAAGAGTTTTCACTACAGAACACCGTAACTTAACCTAACAACAATGGTGTGAACTTATAAAGCTGGATCCACTGTGGCTTCGTAGATTGCAGAACTGTCAATTTTTACTATTGAAACTTTTGAATGGTCAAACCTTTAATCTCCTTAGTACAATAAGGCAGCTTGAGCACTCTCGACGCGCCAGTCATCGAGACGTATTTTCATTTCTTCCTATGGCACGTACAGTTAAGTACCGGCAATTCTTTGCTGTAAATGCCATATCAATATGGAATAAGCTGCCCAAAAGTATTAATACCCAGCAAAATTACCCGATGTTTAAGAGAGCTGTAACTAGTTTTCTACATTCAGGACAACTTTCACGAATTTTGGGTGCTGACGTGGCGGAATCTCTCTTTCACTCTGATGGCGTTCGTGGACTTTGAACCCCGCCAGGCTTCATGCTGAAGATAATGCTGCTGAAGCAGCAGCCCGCAGTCTGCTAACCCTTCAGCCGATAGCGCGCAACTTTTGCCGACAACCATTGAAGGAAAACTGAGAACACTGTGTTCTTATGCCAACCCTCTCCGTCTGGAACTAATGTTTTTAAACGACATGAAACAGTTCTCCTGCTGATGAGTCAACTAAGCTTACAACTGTACATTTATTCCGTTTGTATCGTACCTTTGAAGGCAGGTTTTTTCACTTGAAACAAACTCCCTATCTCGCCCAGTATTGGCAAAACAAAAAACCTAAAACAAAAGCAATACTGGCCGCAACATAGGATGTTTGTTTAAGGTTTTTTTCCGGTCCTTGAGGTGTTGGAAGGCGCCCAGGAGGTGCATTACCAACGCTTTACAATTGTCTGTAAACTGGCATAATAAACATATTATTATTATTAATCCGATACTCCATGTGACTTGAGACTGGTAAGTTAAGAAATCAGTGAAGTTTATTTTGATTTTCCGTCATCTTTAAACTTTAATACAAAGGATATAGCAGTAACTATTTCGGAGACTTCGCATCCCTGCATATCCACTTTCATTTTATAAAGCCCGGCTATTGTTTTACTGGACCACATTACCGAAGACTTTTCCTGCGCCGTATTTTTAATCAAATTCTGACTGGTATATTTGGGATCTTTTGTTATCTTAGTCCTTGCTGAATCTCAGGCTCTCCTAATGACCGTTTTATCTTCTCCTCGATATCATATTTTTACACTGATTATAAAATATGTTTTAGTAATGAGTTGAGCTTGACCTTCTCCGGGCATCCACTGTCAATTGGCAGTAGATCCCTTTTGTGACAGAATGATCCATTAATTTAGTTTAACCCCCTTCATTTGCACTAGAAAACTTAAAATCTACATACCCGTACAAGGCGCGGTTCTTATCCAGTCTGCGTAGGTTACTGTCGACGCAATTGCTGTTCGACATCCGTTGCAGGCCCAGCAGCTGTTTCTACAAGTCATAAGTGGGCATAAGTAGACTTACCAGTTGGCGTATTTTTCTTTTTTAGGTGGGCTAGCCGCTGGTTTTCAGTATCTAGCATAGCCTTTAATCGCCGCCTGATGGCATCTTCTAAGTCGGATACCTTATGTTTACCTTATCGGTTCCATGCGTCAAAGAGGTCTAAGTATTAGCAATCCAGCTGATATTAGGAAACTTACCCATTATCACTTTGTATAATGTACAGTTCTGTCGAGAAATTTTAGACTTCTATCCCTTGAAATTCACATGTAAGCTGATTTAGTTTTCGAAAACAGCGGCGAAAATCCGCTTGACAAAGTCATCAATCTTATTTCCACGTAGGCCGTTGAGGTAATCGATCTAATGCAAGTAAAAGTTCACTAAATGTGCTGCTTACTAGCTCCTTCCGGAATCGTTCCTCCGGTAACTTTGTATTCAGTTGCGGGAAGTCGGCAGCTGTTCGGAGGGGGTCGGTGACGGGGTTTCGTAGAACGATGCTATCACTCGAAACGCTCGCCTTTGGCTCCTGACATATCAGCGCTTCCAGCTGCCACTGGCGAGAAAGCCCCCATCCGACCATGACTTCTGGGTGGTTTAGGTAATCAGTATGATCTTTGTAAGTCCACCGCACCTCGTCGGTGTACTCGGACAGCTGAAGGCACAAGTATAATAAATCGGGATAATGATCCACAGTCTATTGGCTGTCACTGGCTGCTTCAGCAAGGTCCCCGCCAGTGGTCAGTGTATCGTCTCTCCTCTCGAAAACGTCCTCCGGCTCTGGCTCTCTAGAAGCAGAAAAGTGTTATTGTGAAGACTTACTGGTGAGAACAGAGCTTCCCTGCCAACGAGGTATTCATCGCCGCTAATCGTAGACTTCTTTGGCCGTTGTGAAAGCTGTGGCTGGAACATAGTGATATCTACAATCGCACAGGAAAAAAAGAAGAGTTATTTATCGAGGTAGTGGGATCATGGACGATCCACCTATCGCTATGTCTACTTCTATCCTGCAATGCTCGTGAACCACCAACTATAGGGACTGTGCGTTGTAGGGTTCAGAGCACTGTTCGCAATTGCGAAGGATTAATAAGTGGCTTCCTACAGGCTGTTTATTATTTCAATTAAAATATAGCTACCTTCAAGTGGATAACCTGCGTACTTAATGACATTTGTCGGCAGAGTAGCATACTGCAGCGTGTCACTGAGGTCTGCTTTATATACCTTCAGAAGTGATTACTTCCTCGGGTAGACATAAAAGTCAGATATATTGACAAACTCAGTGAAAATCAATTCTACGCAGCCGCTTTGACCAACAGGTATGTTTTTTAACGCAAACAATCTTATTATGAAATCCTATGCATCTATTAGCTGGTGTAATGTTGATGCGGAAGGTTTCTGTTAACAGCGCTTTGTACTGTCGGCAACCTTCAAGTCCAACTGCTATTAGTCCTAGGCTACGCGGATGAAGATAATTATGCGAACTACCCTGATATCAAAACACTAGCGCCGCGCGAAGTCGCCTGGCGCTGTCGCTCTATTCTGTCCCTGCGTTGCGCGCACACATAGATGTGCCCCCATGCGACATGCGAGAAACGTTCCTAGTCGGCCTCATCTCCTGTGAAAAAGGGATACCCTTCCCCCCTCCAGTCGGTCCACAGCGCCCACACTCTTCCCCCATATACTTACCCCCCCCTTAAGTCACGCGTGCGTGCACGTCCGGCGTCGCCTAATCTATGCGCGCGTCCTGGGTCTCAGAGGCTGGACGTGTTCCGTCGCGCAAGATTTTTTTTCGATTTTTGTTGTTGCTGGCGCAGGCATCCCGCGGTCGAAATCTGGGCCAAGTTGAATCTAGTCTATGCAGACAAACGCTTGACACCCTGTGAAAAGAGCAAGTAGGATGGTTACTCACGTGCACGCAAAGCAGCGCGACGGCGCTAGCGTTTTGCTATTAAGGTATAGCTAGTTTATTAGACTACGAACAAATACCCTTAACACACCCTGTATCTGCTCATTTACATAATATATTGTTGTATCTCGTGGAAAACTGACAAATGGGCCTTTCAAATTACTCATACATCCAATGCCACATGATAGCCATGTTCTGCTGATAACATGGTCTCACCTGATGTTACTTTAAGTATTTCAACCTAAGCCGTCTAGGGGCAGTGTGAAAGAACTACGCGATTTTGCCAAACTTACACGGCCGGGGACCCCGACAACGCAATTTCAACACCAATGACTTATCTGAATGTCGTGATTGGGAGATAGTCGAGTTATTCAGTACGCAATAGCCGAA
>JAYGXS010000004.1:3778827-3794090 GCA_036362985.1 Ligula intestinalis | reverse complement strand
TTGGGTCAACTAAATTAACTAAATTTGTCAAACCAAATTAATACTTAAGTTAGCCTAGTAGTCATTCTGGTGGATTCTAGATGATTGCTTAGAAAATCCTGCTTGGGCAGTCAACTTGCTGTCCCGCATTGGTGGATTCCATGTGAACGGCAAAGTTGGGCGGGTAATATCGATCCAAGTTTGATTAAAATGACGGTGTGAAGCACGAAATTCGTAGCTCAAGTGGGTAGAGCGTAGGCTAAAAGGTCACTCTCCTATGCGGGTTCGATTCCCACCGAATGCCACGAGTTTTTCACAATTGGGTCAACTAAAGTAAGCTAGTGAAGCACTGCACATAGTGTGATAGGGGTAAAAACAGTAAAGCGAAAATGCGGGCAGAGGGAGGTGAGCAATTTATATATCCATTAAATTGTGCTCTATATGCAATCTTCAAATTCGCACCTGGGAAAAGCTGCTGTTAATTGTTCATCGTATTTTCTACTTTTATGTTCTCTTACTTTCTAAGCTAATTTTTACTTATTGTTATGCTCCACCCCTTCAACGGCCCTTGTTCCAGTGATCGCATCTTCTTCTCAACGGTTTTTGCCACCAGTCCCACATTACGGATGGATGATTTTTTCAATTGCTGCACTGAGCCCGAAACCAGCCTGTTAGCTAGCATTTGAGAATGCCAATCAAAATAACAAAACACGTTGCTGTCAGGGTGCTTTATTAAGTCACAATGCAGCTTGAAGGCAATAATTATTTGACAAAAAATCCAAAACTTAGCCTGCATCCTCCGAGAAAAGAAGGATGTGGAATGAAACCAACTTATTTAATGTACCCTAAAAAGTAAGAAAGTACGCAGATTAAAGTAGACGCCATTTAAATTAAGTTTTGGTTTTCTAAATGAAATTCACTCACAGTTGGACCCAAAGCTCACATAGTGTGACAAATACTTGTATCCCCTGGTTCCTTTAATCTTGCATAGCACGGTGTGCAAATTTCCAAAAGGCCCATCTCGGTTCTCCACTGACACTTTTGCAAAGACTATTTCCAATTTGTTGTTGTAGTATATATGTACGTCATCATGCCCAGCTAAGAACGTTGAAGTAAGTATGAGGTTGACAATTTCAACTTACTGCAGGGGTCCGCATTTTGTAGACTCATGCTGCAGCTAATGATGCCGTCTACAAAAATTGACAACTTCGGTGGGATTGGTTTCAAAAAAATAAAACGATTAGTATTTGTGAAATCGTCAAATCTCATTTACAGCACAGCATGTTATATACATACCGGCAAAGACAAGGGATACTGGAATGACAATTTCTGGCTTATTAGGCCAGCCCCAGAGTGACCACTCCTGGAGTTGGGTATGGCTAACTGATGACGTCTACTAAGCCATTCTGGTCTCCCTTGTCTCTGTCGGTAATGCATTCCTGCCTATAATATATGCTGGCGGTTGGGCGGCTGTTGGCCGGACTCGATAGCGGTATTAAAGGCATGACCGGAGGAGTGAGTTCCGTAACCGACCGGTAAGCGCATATCTGCCCTTGAAATATCTGTACCCCAAGATATAAAATTCCTAACAAGCAAACTTCTTTAGGAAATAATAATGCTTATGGTGTACACTTTTGAATCTGGTTTTCCAGCTCGTCGCCAGACAAATGAACTTTACGAGAACTCTTAAGTCAAATTGACGACTGACAGAAGATGCAACGGTGGGTCAGAGCGTAGGTCAATATTCATCCTCCGTATTTAATTATGCGGTCGGTAGTGGCTGTTTATGCTTCCAGTTGACCTCTAGAGATTTTTAATTGGCATCTCAATCAATATGTCTGTTAATGGGTGCTCCACTAGAGTGCATTACTTCCAGGCATTTGCAGGCCTTCCTAGTTGAACGGGCGCCAACGGTGTTGGTTTTCTCCAATGCGAACATGTGTAAAGTATTGGATAAGCTAGCGCTGATCAGTTCCAGTACCCGCTCATCCCATGTGAGATTCGATATAGAAGCAGGTAGGCAGCTGCATATTTGTAAGTATCCTGCAGAATGGGATTGTCTATGCAGAACCGATGGAGGAGTTGAAACCCTCGCAGCTGCAGAAACGAAAGCGAAACACGCCCGGGCTCTAAGCTTGCACCTCTATCGGGACTGCAGTATGCCAAATTTTTCATATTTCTATGTATCGAATAACTGACATATAATACTGTCCGTCTGCTCATTTTGTATAGCAAGTGTTGTGATAGTGTGGCTTTAATATCTTCAGAAAATGTCCGACTGGGTATTGATATTAACTGAAATTCTGTAAACGTTCTATTTATCAGAATAACTTATGCGATAGCTTCCAAGTACCGTGTCCCCAAAACATAAAAAAGACAGGAATTCTATCACCCGAGAGCTCGCTAGGGGAACCTTTCACGTAAATATTTAGCTGTTTAGCAGCTGCAGAGCGAAAGCTTATACAAGTGAAGGTACGGTATTGGCTGTATAAAATGTTCAACCTTTTTCATACAGCGTAAATATCACCTCTGAAGAGATGTAGCTAAGTAGTTAAGAAAAAAATGGAGTCGCATGTATAATTTTCATACCTTTAAAGCTGTGGGATCCTTCGGCATTTTCATGGCACATGTAACTTTTACCCATTCTTTTCTGACATCGACTTCGTGGTAGAATGGCTTCGAGCCCCGAAATGAGAATTCTTTATCTAAAGGTCAAAGAGACTGTTTGAATGGAAAGTTGATTCTGAATGAGGCAATGAAAATGCCATGGATTTGTGGATTTTGTAGCGATGTGCAATCTGATGAACTGAAAGTACGCAAAGCGTTTGGTTGAATTTGAGATTTACATGAGCTACTCGTAATGTCAAAAGATGAAATTCAGCTTTTCATGTGTTTTTCTATTGAATGGCCTACAAAGCTGTCTAGTTAGTTATCGAGAACAGTTCCTACTATGGCTGCTGGACATTGAATTGCACAGTTAAACATATGAACGACATTCAAGCAAAGCATTTATCACAATTTCCTTCAAAAATGCCTTGGTGTCAGCCTTGACGTCGAATCCGATGCATTTCACCTTTCCCTGAAAATATATTCGGACATAATGTCATCAGCATAGGCACCAAAAAAGGAAACGGGCTGATCTTCAGATCAAATTGCAATCTCCTCTGCGTTCAATCAACCAAGCTGACATAGCTACGAAATTAGGCACACTTTTGCAAGAGTTTATGATCCTTTTAAACAAGTCTACTATCTAAAGGAACAAAATCCAGCCATACCCTGCTGCCCTACCTAAAACTGTCTAGCGAGCCTTTAAGCTCTCCCACTGACGTCTGCTCTGCCTACGGTTATGTGTGCGGACAAACGCAACTGAGCTATTGACCTCCATTGGCAAAGGAAATACCGCTAAATCTCATCTATCGATGTATACTTAAGAGGTTATGAGGACACAGTAATAAGCAGACTTCAACGGAGAAGAAGATGAGGGAGTTGGCTCAACCCTAGCTCTGAAGCCCTGATGACTTCATATTTACAACACTCAGCGAGCCTCCGTATCGAACATGTGTAAGGCTTTCCAAAAATGCAAAGGCAAATGTGCTGTAGTACCTCTGAAACAGCCTATCACAGACCGAATCACACAGGACCTCCTATGATGACTGCCGGGCGGACATTACTTCGGCCGCCGCACGCTGGCTTACGGTTGTGCGGTTAGCTGATAGACAATGTCAACCAATGCACACGAAAACGAGAGAAGAAGCCACGCTCAACTGGTACAAACGTTTAGCGGGCCATTCCGTATTTAAAGAATGTTTCGGAAGCGGTCAGCCGTCTCCTCACCCCTCTTGCAGTTGGAGTTGCGCACAGGCTAGAAGCAACCATCAGGCGCCGGGTCATGAGGCTGAAAGACCCACTACCACGGCAGGAAACGGCTGGAGTCGTTTACTGGATCTGGCGTAGTTGTGGACAAAGCAACTACGTCGGAGAAACTGAGAGATTACTCCGGACGCGATTGGCCGAGCATGCAGCGGCGGTGAGGAAGAAAGACGCCAACTCCCAGGTTGCAGCTAACTCGACGGGACCCGGCCATATTTTCAAGTTTGATGAGGCCAAAATCCTCGCAAGGTTTGACAACCGCGTGAGCCGCGAGCTGCTCGAGTCATGGTTCTCAGGCCCCCAGTCCATCAGCAAGCGCAACGATTTGGCGTCACGCGGGAAGGAGTGGGCGCAACGACAACTCTGACAACAGCGGGCATAATTGTCGTGCAATTATCAAACCCGCATCTGAAGTGGACAAGAACGCTGTGATAATTAATGAACCATCACCGCACCAATTAAGACCTCAAGCGGTGGCTAAAGGAGCTGAAAATTATAGTAAGCATGCGGGTGACCGCTACGAACTATAAATACCATGTATTCTGTGCACGTATCAACCTATCTGCGCATGTCTCAGACTGTTCTCCTATTACCTATGATTAAGGATTTCCGAGGGGATCCGAAACGTCAGGACAATAAACCTCTCGTTCCACTGATCGCTTCTTTCTTCTTCTTCTTCTTCTTCTTCTTCTTCTTCTTCCGAACTGCTTCCTGGAACTCGGATATTCTCCTCCATTGGCAGAAAATTTCCTATTGCGTATTCCCTGCTTCCTTCTGCAGAGAATGAACTCTTCTTACCACTCCGGCCTTCCATGACTTCTCTGCCCTTAGGGAACCAGGCCCGAAGATCGCGGTTACCAGGGTTTTACTTATTTAAGCTCCTGCGATAGTGCCACCACAGATTATAGTGCCGTTCAGCGGACCACCACGCCTGCAATCTTGCCTGAAGCGTCTCACCAATGCATCATAGGACAGTGTCTACAAGGTCCAGACGTTCTTCTACATGTTTTAAGGCGTCAAAGTAGGTCTGATGGATGAATGCATGTCCTTAGTTGATATGAAATTGCTCTGTTTTCCTTCATAAAACTTGGCCTGGCCATTTAAAACACGACTTGGGGCCTAAGAACAATCCTATGAACATGCTGACACAATACGTTATAGAGATCCTTAAACTTTGCCACAAGAACAATTGTTAATTCGAGAAGAAATACTATCAACATGTTATGAGGAGTTTAGACCAAACAGTTTGTCCCGATATAATGATGAAAAATTTTCATTGTGAAAACTAGCAAGGTATTGAAAAGTTCACAGAGTTTCAATAACATTTTCCCAGTTATCAAGTTTACTCGCGAAGAGGCTACATGAGATATCCTCCCGTTTCTATGCATAAGGTGTGCAACAGCTCCTTACAACAAGCGTCTACCATATAGGCTCTAGTGCTGACGTCATCAGTAATTATAAAACAACCGTACATAAAAGGAGTTGTTTCCGAACCCTTTTCCACCGGGCCTCTCGTTATTGCAACGGCGACGAGGGACTTCTGAAGGAAATCGCTTCTTGCATCGGTAAGTTCGGTTATTCGGGAACCCGGCCAGCTGTCGGTGTAGTTTTAAACAACTCAGTATGCCTGTTGACCCTCCCTCCAAGTCAATCGGCAGAAGGATCAGTCATTGCTTTCTGCTTCACTGGACCAGAGGTGTGGCAGTGCGAAAATTTGGCCACGTGACCTTTTCCTTTCCCGTGAGTGCCAAATCTCAGTTCCACGTGCTTGTTCGCCCTGTTGACCCCGTTCGAACTGATTAGAATCTTGTACGAGGCCTTCAGTAGGCAGGATACAAGTCTATTCCTCAGTTGAGTGTGCCAGTCGAAGACCAACTTTCGAGTACCGATCTGACCGTATTCTTATTGGTTCTGCCAATCACCCTAGCTTCATTAAAGACGAAACCGTGGTTCAGGTGTTGTACGTGACAAAGACGATTGGTTTTTGCGGTTGATTGGAGGCTGGTGTGTGCACAGTCTCGCTCCAAGGCGTCAAGCCTTTTCACCAACATACATAATACCTTAAATTTGGCACGGTACGCTGTCGATTACTGCTCACGGCTCTGTTGCTGGCAGCAATATTTTGATCTTCATACCTTGCACAATCAGACAGTACGGCAAAAATACGAGACAACTGGCAAGACTGAATAAATCAGGACAACTACCAGCAGCAACTAAAATACTTGGATAATGGAAGCGATACAAGTTCCAAAACGTCAGTGCGAATACAGTTCGATATAAGAACGTGCTCCTCTTCCTCTCGCTCTCCTTGTTCATATCTCTCGGTAGGTGATCAACGCCATTCTAAATAAATATAGAGTGGAGCCTCGGGTGAGGAGGATACCCATCTACGAAAATTTCAGGTAACAAGCAAACCACTAGCAGAAACTTTGTTGAGCTTAAAGAGCTCCCGCTCAATTAATGAGTAATCAGTGCTTAGGTATGTGCCTGTGTCTGCCATTGAGTCTTGCTCCCAAGGCATGGGCCCTAGGTCACCTGCAGCAAACCAGTGAGTTAGTGCAGTTTGATTGGCTACTTTCTGTAAGACGGGTGTCTCACACGACTAGCTCGGTGCAAGAACGGATTCAGCTGGATAACCGAGGTTACACTGTATAGTATTTTGATGTCTATTCACTGATCCAGTTTCGAGGTTGTCTCTTTCTCTCACGTTTTGAAAATTAATCCAGAGTCCTCATAAGCTGTTGAAAGGCGACCGACCGTAGTAAAAGAAGACGAACTGATAAAAACGAGAGGGAGACTACTATGAACTTTCTGGTTCATCATATGGTGTCAGTGAGTGAGTCTTACCAAATCTCAGGTCCTGTAATACGCATAAGTGCATACGGTTTTAACAAACTGTGGGCCAAATACTTGCATAGCGTTGAGCCAACGAACGGCGAAGCTTGCATTGTGATGGCAGCATTTTCGTGACTAGGAAAGACCGTCAACTGTGCGAAGTTGCTCCTTGGAAAGTGAATTGTCAGCCGCCACATTCTCCATACTAAATGACGTAAAATTCTATTTAAAGTGGTGATGCCAAAAACACTTATTAGTCAAACCAACAACGGTATAAAAATTGAAACAATAATTTTAAAGAAGGATTGAGTAATGGGTCTCATACATGGCTCCACTACGCAAGCAAATTGCGTTTTGCCACTGCGGCAGCGTCTGTCACTAAGAACGTAGGTTTTGTCCGCTACAAGTTTCTGGAGCAAAATAGAAACAAGTCTAAGGCATTTTCTGATAGAGCTTTACCTTCTGCATGTGTGAGCATTAGTGGTCAGGAAATCGCGTCTAAATTGCTCATGCAAAAAAGACCCAAGAATGAGCTGATCCCAAACTAAGGTCGAAGTAGTCATTTTCAATGAAAAAAGGTGCTGTTTTGCAGCATTGCCTATAACATGCATTACTACTTGAAAAAACAGCAGTTATATTGACTGTTTGCAGAACCCTATGCTAAAAATTCATTTCATATTCTTTGAATAAAAAAATGGTATATTTATGTGATACTAGTACAGTTTTAGCACATGTTTAATTTGAAGTTTCTAATGATAATGAATATTTGTGTGATGATCCTAAGATGTGAAAATAGGTAGAAGTACATTACCGAAAAAACAAGGGAGAGTAGGATGACCAATTACATCTAGGTGAACTATTTTCAAAAGTAACTGTAAACCTACAGGGCTTTCTGTCTGCAAAAACTGATAACTCCAGCTATTCAACGGTTTGACTATCAAACGTTACAATGACTTCATTTGAGTATTATTCAATTCCATTAAAAGTCCAAGTTTTAGAAACATACGAGTTTGGCCTACATTTGCACTGTGACTGCTTAATGTTCTACCTATCTATGCCTCTCTATCGACATAAGGTGGAGTATACAATACATCTTTTTGATGTTTTTGCATGAAAGGGTGACGCTCTTTAATTATTCCAAAGGTAAAACTTTGAAAGATGAAGCCTTTAATTTCTTCAAAAATAACATTAAAAGATTGTTTAGTCTGCTAAATAATTAGCATCCGAAAGCATTTTTTGTCATTTCCAAGAAATAAATATTTAGATATGTTAGTTGCTAGAAAAATGCATAATAGTCAACATTCTAAAGACAGAAGCCAGGCATGTTTGAAATGTTTTAGGACCGTGATAAATTAAAATGACTATTAAATGCCACTTCAATAATACTTCGCAATTGAAAATTCATTTCGAAATTTCAGTTAAAATTGAATGAGATGCGCAATCTACCGGGTTTTTATTTTTGGTATATTTTATTCTTTACACCACCTTATATGAAACTGTATGTGAGGTACTGTGAGTGACTGGTTGTTAACTAACGGGAAAGCATTCTGATTTTAATTCAAAGGTTCAGCCTATCACTTACCGGTATTTTGGTGTGATTTTCGCTAGTTACTTATTAGGCAAATCAGAAAAGCCATTACAAGGCAAGGTGGTGCACAGTTAAAACTTTTAAATGGTTTTTTTCCAACGCTTTATTTAGATAGCGCGAATTTCTACTTGTATGCAAGATAATTTAACAGTATTTTCGTAAAAGTAGTTTTCGCCAGCAACATTACATGAAGGTAAGAACAGATCACTCTTAGTATTCAACTATTAGTGCAGAATATTCGCTGAAGGTCGAAACTTCAACG
Organism: Ligula intestinalis; assembly: GCA_036362985.1. NCBI lineage: Eukaryota > Metazoa > Platyhelminthes > Cestoda > Diphyllobothriidea > Diphyllobothriidae > Ligula > Ligula intestinalis. Next base: position 3,785,556 of record JAYGXS010000004.1, on the reverse strand, counting down.
ACATCAAAATTCTCAGGGACTTATACCTTAAAAGAGGTGTCTAAGTTTCTACGACTAGTCAACTGGTTTCCGTTAGGGCAAAAAAATCTTCTGAAACGTACTCCCCGCCATTTGGCTATCTTTTCTTGTAAGTAACCGGAAAATCTTCTAGCAAAATTATCCTGATTATTTCAATTGAGCACATAATTTAGATTGGTTAATTTATTTAAATGAATGGGATTGAATGGCATTCCCATCGTTTTCTTCTTCAGCCGATATTTATTCCAATGGTGGCCTATAAATTTGGGAATAAACTTGAAAAGGTGAGTGAAAACTTAAAGGTCTAGTAAACTTACGGTGGGCTCAAAAGGGCAAATCACAGTCACTGTACTCTTCCTTGAGGACGAATTGAAAGTCATTGGATATGACGACGATGCACAAAGCATACCTATGTGGTAAAAATTTTCTGGTAGGATCGTTTCATAAAGTAAATCAAATACTTAAATCGTCCTCTACAATATTTGAGCAGATATTGAATTTTCTCGAAGTCACAGAGCTTAGAATTTTTAATAAGTTTCAGTGGCCTTGCCACAGAATTAAGTTAATTATACTACTTACAAAAGTAATTAAAATATGACGCAACTGCATCTATCACTCTTTCAAGCATGTTATTTAGGGCTCTGATTTTTGTTAATGTCAGTATTTTTGTCCAAATATATCTTCGAAAAAGTAAAGAAATTCTCTGAAGACGCTAGCGAGCCTTGTTTAAGACAAGTGTGAATAACGATGAAACAAAGTTGATTTACTAATGAACAAATTACTCACCTCGGGTCCCTAAAAGAACAACGCACCAGACAAAAACAGTCGTCTGCATGTTTACTCAATCTTGCTACAATGCACCTAAGGAACCTTCGCAGAACATATATATGTATATATATATATGGAAGTTACCGCAACGTCACAGTGCGCCTATTTATCAGCCAGTTTAGAAGTTAAGCAATGCAATAGGTACAAATTTCATTCAAGGGATTCCAACAAATTGTATGAATCCACTTCAATTGGTTAAAATAACACAACACAGCACGGTACACGTACGAGACGGTAACTGAGTACACTAGATTGCATATGTGATGAAATGGGAGGTTCAAAATTTGAGTGGTTGATTTAACACACGTTTGAGTTTGTTTATATTGCTCATTGAGTTAACTTGACGTGCAAAATGCTTTTTGGTAGCAAAGAGTTCGGTCAAAATCAGTATACTGGGGGCGAAACGGAGCTAACTGGGGTCACATATAACGTTTTTTTTATCTCCAAGTAATTTCCTACGCCATTAAGTGTCGCGGAAAAAAATCCTTGTTGTTGCGTGTTATACTATAAAATGACATTGATAAAAAGCGGAAATCCTTTAATTTTACATGTTCATACAACATACAATTTTGTTTTGCGTTCATGAAATTAAGGTTAGCGCAATTACGAGTTCGCACATTACTTTTGAGAAAATGTGAGCAAAATAAGTTTAAAAAGTTATATTTTGCAAATATGTCAAGCTTTGTTCCATAAAATTGGGTAATAAAATTATAAGGCGGTTATTTGCTATATCCCACTTTAACGATATGTGTCGTATGTTTGAAGGGTTACAGGTAGGAATTTACTTGAGGGCCCTATTAATATAAAAATACAAATCGATTATTCAGTCGAAATGAACGTGAGACAGTTCATATGGAATTTGGGTGAGATGTTTAGAATTTGGAATTTATACTTCTAAGCGCCAGAATGGTATTTTCCACACAAAATAAGTTTCGTAAAAGAAAAATTCAAAACCGAATTTGACAGTGTGTGCAGATAAACGCAAAAAGTCGTAATAATTTCAGCAGAAATTGTAATTTTGGGGCAACATTAAGCAATGCTTTGCAGTTAATTGTGAAATTAGAAACTTAACATTCAAAGCAGTTAAAAAAACTGCTACAATAAAAATGGAGGCAGAGTTCAATGGGTCTCCATTTTCAAAAGTGTGTGAGAAAAAAACTGCTTAAGAATATAAGTCAGAGTTTTAGAGTAGAAATAGATGTAAGTAGTCTGATGGTGGTTAGTAGCCAACGAAACGGCAGCAGTTTAGACTGAGTATTTCCAATCGCCTTCGTTTGACTGAGTTGAGGTTAATGGAAACATCTAGGTTCTCGGTGAACATGAGGCAGAGAAAATAGTTTCAAGAGGAGATCCTAAATTCCCAATGGTTCTTTCTCGGATTCACGGAGAAAGCTGCTCGAAAATGATGAGGGGCATAAAAGGTTAATAGAATCAGTGTTATGATAAATGTGCAGTCTTTGCTTGAAAGCAGACAGTCTTGTTAAGGATCGAATTTCAATTGGCAAGTTTTTTTTAAAATCAAGGTATATCTAGAAGCAAAAAACAACAAGGATTTGGATGAGGAGGATGCAGGAGGAGGTATAACGAGTAACGAGTTTCTTAGGTTGTAGGGACGGCTGACAGTGGCAATGACAGAAATCTTTGGAAGATTTATGCAAAAAAGAAGATAAATGCCTGCTTCCAATCTCGTGACCCGAAGAAATGTTAATATCGTTAATTGCCACCTATTTGAGCAAAGCAATCTTCGTAGAAATAGTTTTCGGACTCTCAATTTTTGAACGGCTAACATCATTCATGAGACCGAAGAATGGGCAAACGTAATTCTAAGATGGGAAGCACAAACATACGATAAAATCTTAATTTAATTTCAGGAAGATAAAAATAATAAGAAATAAAGCCGTAAATCTGTGCAGCTTTGGCTGTTATTCTATCGGCGTGAGGATAAAGATTTAATTTATTGGTGTAGATTAAACCTAGGTCCTTGACCTTGGAAAATTCAGTCCTTGAGTAACCTTGAAATGTAACGTGTTGTGGCAGCATTTCAGGCCCAAAGCACATGTATCGGCACTTAGAAGGTGAGAACTCCATCTGCCATGCTGCGCTCCTCACAGAAGGAGCGTTCGAATCAGAATAAATTTGTTCTAGGTATCTCGTGACCGTGCATAAATAGAAGATTGAGAGTGCTAAGCACTCAATGAAATATAATTTATGCAAAGCGACAACAACAGAGGACCTAGCACGGTACCTTGAAGGACACCACTTAAATTGCGGTAGCAGTAGAGTATGAGGACCCCACTAAGACCTTTGGTTTTTGATTAGAAAGATAAGACCTGATAAAGTCAGTGAGCGGACTACGACATCCTATAGCCTCGAGTTTGGCTAGGAGCCTCCTATGAGGAACTTTATCGAATGCTTTACTAAGATCAAAATAGATAACCTCCACAGATAAATTATCATTACGAAGAGAATTTAGTAAGTTTAATAAATATATTTGGCATGTTTTACAAGAAAGGTCCGGTAAAAGCCATGCTGTGAGGAGCTTAGAATGTTATTGGTTATGCAAAAATCTGTAATTTTTTGGCAATTAGTTATTCAAAGAGTTTAGCCAGAAAGGGCGTTTTATTAACACCGCGATAATTGTGTATATCCGAGCGGGAACCACATTTAAAAACGGGAATTATCAAAGAAGTTATTTAGTTGTCCGGGAAAAGCCGTTTTCAATAATTACTGAAAATAATTTACTCAGGAAGGATGGAAAATCTCTTATTTGTTTAATCAGTGAGTTTGGAAGGTAAGCAGTTCCAACCGAGTATAAATTGTTGAGAGAACTTATTTTTTAAAATAATAGTGGGTGAGAAATTAATGATAGTGAGATTTGAATCACACAGCAGAGGGATTGCACGAGTAGGGCTAGGTTCGATAGTAAAGAACTTAGCAAAAAAGGAATTAAGCAATGCCGCTTTCTTCGAATCCTCTGTAAAAAAATTATTGTTGCTATCGAGTAAGGGAGGAATGACTTTCTGAAGCTTTGCCGATGACTGAAGATGGAAGACTTGAGCAACAGATCTGGAAGAATTCGCATCTCTTAATGTTAGGGACTTCCTACGCCTATGTAGTACACGCCTTATTTTAAGCGCTAATTGTAATATTTGCGCTATCCTTAAGTGAACTGACAAAGAGCTATAAGACGTGTCCTACAGTTGCAAAACTTTTTTCTCTAATTGCATGTGATATTATTGCCACTCTGCTCTGTTTTTTTTATTGAATTACTGAGCCTAGAAGTAACCAAATATATCGAAAATGGTTCCGGTTTAATTCAATAATTATATCTTTAATTTGTAACAGAATGTGTATACCAACTTTTTAGGGAAATAAAAGAAAACTGGCCAAATTTTCCGTTTTTATCCTGGCTTTTTCTTAAAAAAAAATAAAGTACGCAGACATCCGGCGCCAAAATATATACCTGAAGCTATCTTTCAATAGACAACTTGTTATAGAAAGTCTTTTAATCAACCTTAAGCATATTTATTTGGGACTCTTTTTGGGATGTCCATTTTTCTCGGCAATGAGTTAACATGCTTGGGTGGTTCTGAAAACTCAACAGAAACAGCAGCTGCATAACATAGAATGTTTAAAAGGTCATTGTTTAGGCAAATGCTTTCAAAATATACCTTATTTTGAAGGTTTTGATAAGCATTTAGAATAAAATCATTAGTTATGGTCAATTGACTGAAGTCAGTGAAAAACTTTAAGTCTTAATTAGCTATTAAAGTAAGATCTAAACCTCTTCATAATGGAAATCTCAACGAAATTACAAAATTATTTAGCGGAAGGGACTTACTCTTAATGTAGAAAAAATGGTACGTTTATAATTGCACCTGACAATTCCATCTAAATTTATTAATGACTGATTGACATGTCCGCACGTGATGTTACGAAATATACTACTCCTGTGATCTACAAACGGCCTAATCAAGTGACAATGTGGTTATTCTAGTCCAACGTAAATCAGCTTATGCATAAACGAAAGAAAAATCTAGCAATTCTCGTTTAAACATTTTCGAATATATATTCCAAAGTTGGGCTGTTCGGTTATAACCATAAATTACATTGCACGTAATATTAAAGCATATGTATCCGAAAATATTGCAAATTGATTATTTTCCAAATCGTGTTACTTATGTTACTTTATTCATTCAATTGTTTTGCATGAACAGGCTTCTTCTACATGTAAAACTTAAGTTAACATAGTACGCCCAATTTCCACTTTTTCAGAATTTTCAGGTTTTTTTCTAAAAAAGCTGGTATTTTTATTATAGTTTATGTTCCTTTATAAATTGGAATGTGCCTTATTGTGAAGACTGACCATTAATTTATTGCTGTAAGACTTTGAGAGCCGTTGCTTGGGCCACGTATGAGTAACAGGGAGATCCTTCTCAAAATCCTTGGATTTCATGAGCTAGGTAATCTGCTGTACACAATAATTAATCTAAAGTTCCTTAGTTATGCAGTTTGCAAGCCAATCCACAAATATTGTGCCAAGTAGTTATTAAGATATGATCGAAAGCGGACAAGTGATGTTTAGCAGCGATCGGTCGATGTTCATGAACGAGTGTCAATATTTCCCAAACTAAGCCGGCTAGACAACAATCAGCTGCAAGCCAAAAATTCCACTGAACTACTTCAAAACTACCTTCCGGTGGTAAATGTCCCATTCGGCGTTAGGAGCCCAGTACGCAGTTAAACCGGCAGTTATTGCTGGACTTAGAATGCCTACGACGGAAATCACAGTTGCTGACCGTTAACGACCATTTCTACAACAACCTCTGGCCTAATGATTTCTTATATTCTGCCCTCTGTGGTTGCATCCTGCACGTCGAATACGTCATATAAAATGCCAAAGTTTGCGAAAGATTTATGAGCACTCGCAAACCGGCATTATCGCATATATGAAAGCCCAGAACTAATAATGAACAACTTTAGGCAGATGTGATACTTAAAAGAAGTATCATAAGTTCTCATTGTCTGTTAAGAAAAACAAAATTTCTTTAAAAACCCTCAGGTTCCTCAGACGTAAAAAATCTATAAATGAGAATAATGAATGTTAATATGTTGTAGGTTAAATGAATAACCTTGCAACTTTCTATATACCAAACGAACTTTTCCTTGTTAAAATTATTTTAAACTGTTGCCGCTGTTTAATTACAATTACTTCTAAAATTGAACTTTGAGTGACATAAATAGGCATTTCAAGACTGGGTCTATTAGTAAAGGTTCTATTCAATGTTCATGTCAGCAATTAAAAAAATATATTTTTTTATAAGGAAGGTATGACAGCATTTAGGGGTAACTTGATACAGAACTGTTTTGGGCTTGCTAGCCTTCATCAGCCAAGCATAACCCTGAACACTAGCTGGTTGTACAACACAAACGCACTCACAGACGGCGCAGTTGGTCCACCACTGGTGTCTATCAGATGGGTCATAAGCACTTCATCGAACCACATTTAATCAGCACCTCGCCACCTGCTATTTGCTGTTGATGAAGGCTAATAAGCCCGAAACAGTTCTGTATCAAGTTACTTCAAAATGCTGTCTACCCCCCTTACTGCTATTATGACTTGGCCGGAATCCGCCTGCCAGGCGGTCACCCGTTGGGGACCTCTGACCACCACATGAACTGTGTTTAGTTCGGAAGCCTATTCGATCGGTGTTCGCACATTTATTAGTGAATATATACCCGATCAGCAGTGACAGCAAATGGCAAGTGGCGAGGCGGTGATGAACTGCGTTTCGATGAAGTGCATATAACCCATCTGATAGACACCAGTGGTGGACCAACTGCGCCGTCTGTGAGTGCGTTTGTGCTGTCCGACCAACTGAT
>JAYGXS010000004.1:3757668-3771180 GCA_036362985.1 Ligula intestinalis | reverse complement strand
GCTGCTGATAGAGCTAGTGAGCAAGGAAACCCCTCGCAGCTGCATCATGAAACAGCACAATGATTAGTTTTTTTTTCTTTCTCCGAGTTTCCCCAAGCATTTATCCCCTAGTACCTTCAGGCCTATATAACAGAATACTGCGGTTGAAGTTTGCTGTAGTGAGCTCGAAACGAGACTTATGTACTTGTCCCGGCAATTGGCCACGCGTGATTTGCGCTAGACCAACACGGGGCCCAGATATGCGGACAGCAGGCGTTATCGGGAGGGGGAGGCGTGTGAACCCAGGATAACTGTCCTATACGGGGATGCGGTGACACACCCCTGCCTCCGATCACGCCGTTGGTCTTCCTCACTTTTTCGTGACACTGGAGGTGCAAGTGGCGGAGAGATGAGAGGGTGCGGTGTATGCAGTGCAAGACACCAAACACTATAAACTTATTCAAGTCCAAGTCACGGTTCCTGCGCCCAGCGCCTAATCGGACTCGCGGTGGACGTCATTCTAAATGATGGTTGAGTCGTAGTTTGCTAGAAATCTGCCTACAGAACTCAAAATCAAACCCCTTGGCATAACGAGACATATATATGTCCTGCGACATGATCTGTAAGTGCCTTGTACCGTGGATTTAATGATTGTTAACTGACGGTACAACTCACACCACGCATTCGGGCCTGTGTTTATAGGATCCGATCCAGGTGTGGCATCACGCCGGCTCCGGTCACGCCAGCCAAGTGTGCCCTCTTCCGCCCCCGCTTTACTGTACCTTGTTATGACATCGGACCTAAATCTGGGAGGAAAGGGTGCGTAATATGTAACGAATGTATATTTTTTCGATGAGGGTGTTCAATGGGCTTTCGAATTTGCCTCAACTCGACAAATACCGCGGTAATATGGCAAGTAGCTCTAGTAATGGTGCCTGATAATCAACACCCTAGTTTACTATGCATAACTAATTGCTTACTTCCTCGTAGTGCAGTATTAACTTTAGTGTAATCAATCTTTTATTTGTTCATTAGTTAATTTTATTGGTTTTAGTTTATTCAAGATACTAAAATGCTAAAATACTTCTGTTCCCTCGTGAGAAGTGCAATACTTAAGCGACTGAGGAGAAGAAAGAGCAGACGCAATTGCAAGGATACGAACTTCATTCATCTGATGTTTCGAATTCCCTCCGCAACCCTAACAGGTCGGAGTACAATTACCCAATAACATATAGTTCGATCAAACATCGACAACACGGCGGACCCGTGGCTCGAGGGTTAGACCGTTTGCCTCTGGCCGGGGAGACGCAAGTTCGAAACTTGAGTGTGCCGGCAATTTCCACTGCTACACTAAAGTTGAGCTACCACCACCTGATGACGCCCAAAAAGGCAGAAAAGCTTCGTGAGTGTGCTCTCCGTTTGTCGGTAAAATACCATTATAATAAGAGTTTTCGAGAGTTTGTGTATAAAGGCCATCTGTACATGCATTTTTTAGCAATTACCTCCTATGTATCGAACTCCTGCCCTTGAAGGAAGGATACCCCACGGTTTGGAAAAGAGTTTGCAATCCTGATAAATCGTGAATCGATAAAAACCATAGCCTAGTCGCCTGCTTCAACTCCGTGGGTGTCACGCGTATCAGTGGCCACCTGGCTCCTAGCCAATCACGGTCGTCCAATTGGACCAATCAACTTGAAGGCCGATTAAAACATGCCCTCCTTTGAGGAGATATGACAGCTTCCAGCCCACAGTCCATAAATCACTCTCGCGGGTTTGTACATGTTCCTACCTATGACTACCAACCGGTTCTCTTAGCTTTCTGTGAAAAATGCAATATCTTCTTACCTGGCGCTCAGTTTTTTTCTGTTCAGAACCCAGTATGACAGTCGTGTTAGGTTGTCTTTGCTCATTTGATCTAAGCTGTTTCGATAAAGTCCAGGAATGCGCATTTACATAACAAACTGACTGTACGAGTATAAACGTCGCCTTCACAAAATACAACGACATTCACGACTGTTACACAATGTCATGAGTGCTGGACAAACCCTCCCGACCATCGAGCGAAAAACAATCGGCGGACAGGGATTGCATCAATAAAATGTCGCTTTCGCATTCGCCAATCTAAAAAAATGTAACTTTGATGCCTTATATAACTGTCGAATGAACCTAAATATGGCGGAATTCGACTATACAACTCCAGGCAGAATACCCCGTAATGCAGGTGGCTTCCTAATTTGTTCCAGATAAATCAGGGTTTAATTACGTTTAGGATTGATGTTAAGTTTAGGACTAGATTTAGGTTCGGGATGTGGACTGGGGTTAGGAAACTGAAAATGCTTAAAGTGTGGCCTCCATTCTCATTCGGTTCTATTCTCGATGGCTCTGTCCTCCTGTGGTGGCCCGTGATCAGCACCAATGCGCTGACTCACATTTTGTTCGACTTCCCCGTGCGCGCACCTGTCCACCTCACGCTCCTTTTTGATCCGCCTGCATTGTTTTCTTGTCTGTCTCATGGTCGGCTGCAGCCGCGCCAGTCCTTGAGCCAAGCGATGTTCAGCGGCCAACACTAATGACTTTTGCTGTGAGGGTTGGCTGGGCCTTGAGACATCAGCCAATCCTGGTCGCGGCCATTCCATCCTTACATGAACAAGCCACCACAAATCAGCCCATACTTTGTAGGTCGCTTACACAACCGGGCGTAACATTAGCTGCCTAGCGGACACAACCATCAGAATAGCATAGCCTTATTGAATGCTATTGTTATGCACATTACTGCACCCACCTGTGCTGGCAGCCGTTAGACTGTAGCGACCTCTTATCCTAAGCCATGCATTACTCACATGCCTGTGGTGTATGACTCGAGTGTCTAGTGTTCGTGCCTACCAGTCCGTATGCGCTAAACGATGTCACCGACATGTCTGGCCATCTGACCAACCCCTTCTCAAGGCCAAGTCATAAAAATACCTTAAGGTGGTGACTCCTTATTCTAGGACACTCACGGATCAGGCGATATATCGCCTGTTGCAGACCACCAGACACGGCGACTAAACCGACCGGAATGCGACTCTGGACTCCGGCCCACTCATGGCTAGAGTGCACTCGTCTGGAGGTCACTTATTTATTTCTTATATTCTCATCATTCAACACTTCATTAAATTATCCATAACGCTCTGGCCTTCCACGCCTTGTCTTACTTATTAGCGCATAACCACTGGGATACGTTCTATCTTTTATTATCTGTCCAGACTACTTCGTATCCCACAAGATGTTAAAATTTTCCTTTGTCTTGTACCTTCTGCACGCCAACCGGGCTCCTGAATGATTTGCTGGGTATGTTCATGGCTCTAAAACATTCCAAATATCGCTGAGGCTTAAACACACACAATGCATCTCTGCCCTTCAACACCAAACTTGTGAAAGTGGCAGTGCTGGCCAATTGGGAACTGTAGTTGAAGAAACGAGTATCCAAACCACTACTGGTGGTCATAACTCGTACAGTTATGGCCACCAAAACCCTGGGGAGATATATCAAGGTGGACGAACTAGAACCCTCCCGTGCGTCAACGCACTGCCGTTTCGGAGGCCCTAACAAAACAAGAATTTGGCAGCTATACTCAGCCCCTAAGAAGAAAACATGTAGACACAAAGATATCGTAATTTTTTCAAAGGATGCGTAAAATGAAACCAAAATCAAGACTTTTCCTCGGTGCGTACACAACCCTTATTCTCTGACACTCCATTAAACGTCGCTTGTAGTATTATCGCTGGGTTCTAAACTCTGAGGTCCGGTCGAAGAGTAAATGAGTTAGAGTTAGAAACGAAATTCGAGAACTTTTTACATCCGAACACTTTTAATCAACCAAGGTTAATTTTAGTTATCACTATCTGAACAAGGGACCAACAGTTCGAGGATTGCTGCCAAAAGCGCACGCAGGGATGTTAAAAAAGCTCCGTGAGAGCAAATTTACCTCGGTAAGTAGACCATGTAAATTAACATCCGTCATTATCATGGACATATCGGACTTTGAACTGGAAAGTCAGCATCCCAAGAAGTATAATTCGTCAGAAGAAGTTCTTTGGGATAAATGTTGTTTACTGGGTGAATTTTTGACACTGGCTCACCAGGTCGTCATCAGACAAATAGAAGTGTACGAAACAGTTAAATCACAATTATGGCTAATGGGGGCTAATATAGTGAATCACGGTAATTGTCACCCGCATATGATTATGCGGTCAGTGACGAAGGGAATAGTTGTCACCCGCATGTAATTATGCGGTCGGTTGGGGACTAATTGTCGACAGCATCTAATTGTGCGGTTGGTGGTGGTTGGTTTTGGCTTCCTCCAGTCCGCATAGGCTGTCGTCTCTTCCATGCGTCTCTGAGGTTGGTGTACATCGCGTCCAATTCGACGTGCCTGTTGATGCATGAGTCGTCGGAGTTGATAGCTTCTAGGAATTCACGGCCTTTCTTGTATGGACAAGAGCCAACAATGCGGGTTTTGTCCCACGCAAACTGACGTCCAGTTTCAAGTGTGTGCATGGCGACTTCAGACCAGCGATAGTGCACTTTTACCGCTCTTTGATGTTCACGTAAGCGGGTAGAGGCTGATCTTCCTGTCTGTCCGCAATAAACCGCTATGCAGCCGCTGCAGGGGATCTTGTAAATTACTTCTTTTCTGTCCAAGTAGCTAACCTTGTCCTTAGGGTGTACAAGCTGATTTTGCAGAGTATTGGTCAGTTTGTGCGCTACTTGGATTTGATGCTTCCTTAGGTGTCTTTCAACCAGTTCAGACAAGTTCTTAATATAGGGAAGTTTTCGCCAAGTTCGTGGATGGGTGTCTGAGAGGAACAACCTAGTTCCTTTTCTTTCTGTTTCAACTGTTAACATCTCATGCATTGACGCACGAACATCCCGGGGTAACCGTTTTTTTTTAAATAGTTTGAACAGGTAATTAAGTTCGGCTTCGTAGAGTTCGGGACTAGAACAGTGTGTTCTTGCTCGATTGATCAGAATGTTAATGGCACTCCGTTTGTGGACAACATGGTGGTTGCTATCGTAGTGCAGGATGACATCTGCATGCGCTTTTTTGCGGTAGACTGATGTTTGGAAAGTACCGTCAGTGTTCCGCTCTATGAGGACGTCGAGGAATGGCAGTTTACTGTCAATTTCTTTTTCTAGAGTTAAAGTGATTCCTGGCACCGTTAAATATTCACCCAGAAAACAACATTTTTCCCAAAGAACTTCTTCTGACGAATATCGAACTTTGTACTAAAAATACGGTTAATATTGCCAGACCAGATAAAATTCAAGAAAGTAGACAAAGTCTTTTGTCATTGGGTGGCCCTACGATGAATCCCTACTCAGAGAAAAATCGAGTAATCCCTTGCGCGCTCACACTTCAGGAGTCCTCCCAAATATCCTTTGAGCACTAGTCAATGTCCTCATTAGCACAGCATATGTACGAGTGTAGCAGCTGTTCCAGTGCACCCTTCGCCAGCCTTCCCAAAAAGCTTACTGACCAGCAGGCGCACCTTCAGAGCCACGGTAGCCGCCACGCTTGAGCTGAGCTCAGTCCCGATCGCGCTTGCGCCTGGAGCGAGTCAGCCAGCCTGCTTTTGCTTCCAGCTCTCGACTCAACCAACTACACGCGCAGACACTCACGCTCCCATGCTGACACAGCTATATAGAGGTGTGGTGGTCCTTTCTGCCTGACGCCCACCTAACTCTTGACGTCACAGACATGGTCGCTGAGAGCAGAACCTTGCGCGGATGTACTTTTAGGCGTGCCTCCGACGAGACACAAACTGGCGCGCGAGACATGGACCGCCCGCCCGATGTCTGCATCGCGCCGTCCAACCAATCACATTCAATGCCGCGAGACTGAGCGAGGATTCGGCAGCCGCCGCCGATTACTAACGCTAGAACGCACTTGGCATTCTGCCCCATCGCTGGGCGAACGCACCGCCGCTGTTGTCACTCATGGCTCTCACGGTTGAAGGTACGCCAGACCGGGTCAACCTTCCTATGCACTATTCTTCGACTCATTCTGCAAACAATATATTGTCCCTACTCCTCTGGCTTTCCAAGTCTTCTCTCATCTTCTAAGGAACCTGGTCTGGAAGATCCCAGCCGTTAGGGTTAAACCTTCGTAGCCTTAACTCTTTTGCGATAGAGGTGCATAAATTACACAACGCTGCTCACCCGCTACCGAACAGACGCCTCTTCAGCCACACAACCAAACCGCCAGCTTCGGCAACCTGCCCTGTGTAACGAGTACAACATGTAAAGTCCTGCATGCGAATCTCTTATCCTATCTAGCTCTCTTCTTTGCAGAGTTTGGACTTCGGTTTCTTGGGAGCGATTAGTTTGATAGTGAATCGTATCTTCGTGTCTTCTTTGCAGAATTTGATCTTCGGTTTATTGGGAGCGTCGATATCGCTGACGTATGGCATTAGTCTCCAGTCGAAACCATCTTTCTTTTTGTGTTTCTTGCGAACGTCTATTAACATTGGCAAATCTCCTCAGTTCCTTCGGCTGAACTTGTGTTCTCTAGGCTGCTCTAATTCGTTTTACCTAATGAGGTAGAACCAACAAATAGGTTATTATTATGAACAAAATAACATTGGGTAGACGACCTGGACGCAAATATGTGGGTCCAAGTGATTTACGGACAGCCTGTCTGAAACAGCTGCCTCTCACCAATGCTAACGCCTAGGTAGACGGCGTCCCCCAGTCCTCGAGATCTTAGCGACCTCGACCTTTTTGCTCCTCCTGCGAACGCCTGCATGAATTCGTAACCTCTAGATAACCACCTGTTAACGCTCAGCCCAAACTTCCAACAGCCTGTCTAAAGAATTACTACGATAACTGTAAACATACTATCCTCTTGTTTTCAACAAATGGTTTTGTTTACGGAAATTTTGACTGGGGGTGTAAGTTTCGTAGTACAAATGCGGCTAACGCGTTGTATATTGCGATTTCGCAATACCGCACCTTTTTTAACATAAACGTTTCATTATTATTTGTATGCATTCTGCATACTAAAACGACCTCTAAACAATTTTGCAACTTGACTGCTTGTTATACATACCCATACAGTTTAAATGAAGTTTTTAAGGGCTTCTGTCATTTACTACAAATATGCTGACCGCCACTGACTGACCGTTAAAACGAACATTGTTTTTGGGTGTAAGTCGTGGGAGGGCCCGGGTTTGGCAAGCCAAGAATGTCCTATTGAGGTTGTAGTCTCACCTCCAACAAAAACCGCATTCAAGATCATACAGATATCTGCCAAGACTGCCGATTATTATGTCCTCTCAAGCCATTTGACCAGAATTCGCTTGGGAGAATACAAAATCTTTATTTCTCAGGTTTAGCAATGATCTTGCAAAGACGTGCCAGGAGACCCGCCAACTGTAGCAGCGTTCCTAGTCCCTCGGCAATCCTCAGGTGAATAAGACCAACTTCCTGAAAGGAAGAGAGATTGAGAAATTGAAGAATGATAGAGAGTATAAAACCCAAATAAAATATGCAGATCCTAGGGATTATTATTTCTGAAGCTGCGGGATCGAAAATAATGAATGCAGGGGTAAGAGTTGGAGGGCGAATTTATCAGGAAAGTGAACAAGCTTTGGATCGAGTGGATATACGTGAATTTTCGTGATGCATACCTCTGATACATAATTGGATATGATACTTATGCAATTTGACACTTTAGTTGTTACCGTTATTGGATCGTGTTGCAAGATCGCATGTGCGCGTACGCGCTATTATGAACAGCGTGGCACGCAGAATGTGACTACCCTTGCACTTGTCTACACCCATTATTGTTTTCGATCTGCCTATCGCTGTATTGTTATTATCCAGTATCCCACTTGGTCGCTATCTAATAGATATCGATTTTACGGACGAAATGAACTTCTAATTTACAGATGAGTATCGACTTACAAATATCTAATAGATATAGATTGCTACTACGGCATAGGGGTTGGAGTTAGGGGGTGAGTTCATCGGGAGAGCGAACATGTTTTGGTGACAACCACTTGGGCAGTGCACCACTTGGGATTAGACATGACTGGCTGATGGGCCAGAAATGGCCATTCCAGTCTCCCTTGTCTTTGTCGGCAATACTACCTGCCTAGACTATTAGCTGTTGTGAGGATGCTGGTGGGGCTGAAGAATGAGCTCCAAGGTAGAACGGGATGAGTAAGCTACGTTAACAATCGGTGCGTTAGCGATCAGCGAATGTTACTATTTCCCTACCTAAACCGGCAGGATGATGACTCAATGGTTAGAAGGCTAGACTTCTGATCAAAAAGTCGCAGGTTGGGCACCACGCGGGGCTGGGTACGACTGGCTGATTACGGTTAATGAGCCAGAAATGACCATCCCTGTCCTCCTTGTTTTTCCAGCAATGCTATCTGCCAAGAAGACTCGTTTTGGTTTCCTCAAGGTTGTCAAATCGAGGAGTCATAGCCTTCGTAGCATCACTTACTTTGATGTATTCGAGCTTCAGGTATTCGTCCATCTGGTGGTTCTTGACAATGCGAAAGAGCATAGAGAAAATATCCTCAGCTGAATAACCCAGATTCCAGAGGTGTTGAAGGACCTTGTTAGCTGCACTGAGATCGTTCTGGAGACAGTGATCAACCATTTGTTGAACCAACAGGGGATGGGGCTCATCACAGACCTACAAAAAAATGTATAAGCAACAGGTGCTGAGAAAATTTGACGGAAATCATATAAACAGGAGCTGTTCTAACCGACTCCTTCGTACGCCGCTTCATCGATCTGCCTACATGCCGTGTGTGTGTGTGCCGATATAGCGTACGCTTCCCAGAGGATCGAAGTTCTATCAACCAATCAGATGAGTCGGAGGCCTAGGCGATACGCTTATCACTAAAGAGCACTATCTGATTGGTCCAATTTCAGACCATCCTTGGACAATACATTTGTATGCCTTCGCTCTTGTTGTTGAGTTCTTGTCCAGGGAGTAGATCAAAACTAGGCATTGGGTAGACGACCGACAAGGCGTGCGAAAAAGTTGTAATATGTAGAATACTATACTATAAAAGACAAAAGTTGGGTCACTGGTGGGCCCACGTTGACGACTTAGACGGTTACAGGCGAACGCTGTGCGTATATTTATCGTAAAAAAGTGGTAAAGGCATGAAAAGATCACGCACATACCTCCGAGAACCTCGATAAACCCTTGCCAAAAGTTTTCAGATGCATTCCACAGAAATATTGAGACTCCCAGCAGAAGAGTGTCAACGAACTTCACTCTGAAAACTCGGAAATGACCTCCGGTCATTTTGAGCTATTTTAGTCACTCAAAATGTCTTAGCAAGAAAACATCGATGAGAACGAAACGCGATTCCCGTCGGTTTTATGACAACCAACGCTCCAAAGCGGAAATTAGACTAAACAGTGCACCTTTAATCACGTTCGACACCAAATTGGTGGGACCATGACGCCTCTGTGGTGCTTCGTCTCAAGTGTCCTTTGCTGGCTGTGTAACGAATGTTATCGATAGGTTCAGGGTTTGCACCAATAACAAAAATGAGCGGATAAAGGGGAAGCAGTCCCGAAAATGATGAATAAGATAGTTTAATTCCTTCAAAGGACAGACACCGGCGGACTGTGAGTGGACTGCCTTGGTGCGACAGCGTGACCGTCGGGTTCGACGATGCCCACCATTCCCCCACGACAGGATGGTGTAGGGACGATGACTTTCGCGTAAATTAGTTCGAAGTGATAATATACTTGGGAAGCATTTACTGCACTGTCTCTTCCCGTACACACCTAACCCCGGGGTCAAGACAGAGGCAGGATCGGACGCATGTGGCTTGCACGGCCGAAGCCACCTCTATGCCTGACAACAACCCCCCCCCACCAATGTTTGGCAGTTGGTATCGGCGCACAACCCGTATAACGCCAGCCGTACCGTGATCTAGTCCAGCGCATCTATCGCGCGGTCCCTTTAGGGGTCAACTTGCATTGATCCATGGCACCGATGGCGTGTGATGCAAACATAGACAAATAAAAAGTGCCAAACAAAATGTATGACTTTTAAATACTTGGACAGAAGTTGCAGGGGTGGTACCTGTAAGTGCAGGCAAAAGATTTCAAACCGAAACTCGCTCGGAAACTGACCTTGAATACATTTTCACTCGTGACCATCCTGAAGCCCTGGTAGGTTGATTGTAAGTTGTTCAGCGCCTGTAACAGCAAAAATAAGAATAATAATTATGATGCGCGAAAAATATGAAGGACTGGATGGTGTCTTTAAGTCAGAAAGTCAACTATTAATGCTATGGACTGAGTGTCGTTCTAATCCTAAGAATGTGTCCTTGTGTGGGAGGACAGATGAAACAAACTGGGAGAATGGGAGCTCAAGGCGGTTTTCTTGCCCTAAAGGACAATAAAACTGAGATATTCAACCTTACAAGCTCAGTGTTAAAGCCTTTAATCCGACACCGCTTCGCAATTGGAATCTTCGAAGAGGGAAACAGGTCAAAACCTGGCTCGACTCAGTCCGTCATGACATGGAAGTGGTAATTTGATATTTGACTGCCGGCGTTGGCGAAGAGAATGGATTGAACAGTCCACGTCTGCTGCCACGGATCGTAGGGCGTGGAAAAGTACCACTTGGGACATAATCGAGGCTAGGTTAGTCATGATCGCAGTCGTCGTAAAAAGTGCGGGTTGCCCTGGAGTTTAGGGAGTGAAAATATGCCCATGTTCTAGCCCTGGCTTAACCCAAACTTTCGCCCTACATGCAACTTTGACAATAACCCTAATTTTCCTCAAATTTCACACAAGGCCCCGGATAAGAGGGTTCCTAGTACCATGTTCTGGTCACACCCCTTTTAGCCTTTGAACCGAACTAAGAAAAGTAATGATCGCTCCGCATTTATAAAATTGGTCACTGGTGGTAGACGGCGACGGTATGCAAAGCAAATCACCCTGCAAGCGAAACGCTCAGCACGATGACTTAACTAAGGCTGAAAGGGCAGAGCGGGGACGATGGATGGGGATAAAGGAAGGGACGTACCTGACGCATGTCACCTTCCGCCGTAAAAACAACGGCTTCTAGACCCTCATCGGTGTACTGTACGTCCTCAGCCTTTGCTACCTGTAGAAGACGAGCCATTAGTTGAACCGGCGTCAATTTGGCATATCGTAGTACGGCACAACGCGACTGGATGGGTTCAATTATCTTCGAGGAATCATTGCAGGCAAGAGCGAAACGGGTAGTTCGCGAGAAGATCTCCATTGTTCGACGAAGGGCTTGTTGAGCACCCTCTGTCATGCTGCAATGAGACAGCGAGAGGGCATATAGATAAGTAGCTTTGAAGTATATCGTAAGAATTCAAGCACTCTACAACACTGCGTAAAGGCATGAAATCGATCGTCCTTTTTCTCTGAAGTGAAAACTTCAAGGAAGAGCAAGAGGAATCATCTGTTGACCTCACTAGTCTAAAAGCTCGCTGATTCTCAGGCAACAGTAGACATCACGGAGCAAACTAACCTGTGAATCCCAGGAAACAGCTGAGAACAGAACACATATGTCAGTGATCGCACTTTCTTCATCTTAACTGCTTCCTGGAACTCGTATTTCCGTTTCATGAGAATTCTCACCAATGAGAGTGCACTTAACTTATCCTGAAATGTGTATGTGGTTGCTACAATCCGATAAGTTCTTCAATCGTTGTCTTTGGAAAATCAAATTGCTTACGATTATAGACAAAGCGTTAGATATTAATAGCATGTGAGAAAACCACCTGGATTAGATAATAGGTATTGGACAATCAGATTACTTCAGAACTGTCAGTAACGGCAAGCTGGCTGGGATAGGCTTAGATAATACAGAAACAGATCTGAACGTAAGCGCACACAAACGTATACCAGAACAGAAAATAGACGTCCAAAAATCGCAAACGAAGCAATTTATATGACCCGAAAGAAGAGGGAAATTTCGAGGATTTATACAGAAGTCTTACCTGTCAGCCTCGTCAAGGATAACGAACTTCTGCCGACCAGGTGGGAGTGTGACCTTCTTTTGAGCAAACATCTTGATACGATTGCGCACAACATCAATGCCACGATCGTTAGAGGCGTTCAGTTCAAGAACTGCCTCTTTGTATGCATCGCCTAGAAGAGCCCTTGCCAGACAAAGAATGCTGGTTGTTTTTCCACAACCCGGAGGGCCCTAAATATTTTATGGTAAAATATTATCGATGGAATTCTTCCGCAAACCGCTATAATTATATGGGGAACATTTCCAGTGTGGGAAAAGGATTCGAGTCTTTGAACGGTCGATTCGTTCCCGACGATTTCCGAGAGGAGGGTGGGACGATACTTCTCAATCCACGGGACGTCAGGGTTAGAAAAGATCTGGGCTTTCTTTAAAACGCTGTGGCTGACATCCATTGCCGTCTCCACCGCCATGGTCTATAAATTAAACAGAAGCGCTACTGCTCAGATGCTATTTTTCAGATTCAAATTTAAACATTTTCACTTCTAAACTTCAATGGGTTTTTTCAGGGAGGAGGGGCGGCACGCCTAGAGGCGGCTTTGGTCGCGCCAGCCACCTGCAACCTCTCCCACCTGCAGTCTTTTTGGCTTTGTTGTGGCACTGGGTCAAGGTAGGGGAGGGGAGAGAGTGCGGCAGGTGCAGGGTAAGTTCATTTTACCATGATCTAATTCACGAGTAATAAATCATCCCAACTGCATCTCATAGTGGAACACAGGGTGGACTGCTTTGATTATAACGAACAAATTACGACCTACAGTTACAATACGACAACGTCAGTTGGCGAACAATGTCCAGCTAGCTCCTGTGGATGGAAGCAAGCCTCTGAATTTCCAGATAAGTATATGAAACCCAACTTTAATTTATTTAAAGTATGATGAAAAGAAAGAAGATCTTCGGAAAATCGAGTTGTACTGTGGAGTACTGTATTGTGGAGTAAGTTCAATGCTACAAAGTAATTCCAACTACCAAGGGTTTGAAGTAATCGGAGGAGAAAAGGCCAAAGTTATAGCTTTAGTTACATTAGAGCTTAATACTATGTGGCTTTAAGTGTGATCATCAAACAAAAACTGCAGCTATCAGAGGGTACAATATTCTAGGGAAATGCTTTATAAAAACGTTCAGTCCTGTTTTTCCTAGTTAATGGCATGGAGACAGTAGAATGATACCCCGCTTTGCCACACCCATAAAAGAGTAACTTTTAGCAAGTCAGCCAATGGCCTCTGACAATTGTAACTAGGAGGAACCGGCTTCTAATAATGAATTAGTTAAAAACGTGCGTTTGAATCCTTAAATGGAACTAGGTTTCAAGCAGTGAAGATGCTACCATAGGAGGGCGACAAAAAAACAACGCCAACATCGATCAAACAAAGGGACAAGCCTCCAAAATTCTGACTATTGAGCAGGTCAGGTGAGATTGCAATGAACGAAAAGCCTACGAAATTCAGTGTGGTGTTAATACTAATCTGACACTCGTTCACCCCCTTTTCGCTCA